>PVKY010006897.1:0-15472 GCA_004027775.1 Bradypus variegatus | reverse complement strand
GTTTGTGAACTTAACCATGATTCTATTGTCTTTTGATTGATGATTATACGTGCTTATGTATAATCATTATAAATAATATACATTTATATTTATATAAAAATATATTTACCTATCATCACCTAAAAGGCCCCTCTTTCAAGATGGATTTCAACAGGTGAGAACAGTAAATAAATTGGCAGGTCAATAAGTCACACCTTCAAGCATTCCCAAACACAGAATCATACAGTTTATGACCCAATGACCAATATTTGTCCAATGCCTGGGTTCTAAGACTTTAGTTCAAGGAATAAAGTTCCCATTGTGGAATTTCAGAAAGCTTCAAATATGTGGGAGAATCCACACATGAGGAAGGCTTCAGTAAAGGAACTGCTCGGTAGGATACACTCTGGCTGGCCCCACCTGAGAGCTCCCACCAAACCAGAGCCCTCCTTCCAGTTAGTTTAATGAATTTTTACTCACTTCCTCATCTGCCTCTCTGTGCCTTGGTTTCCTTTTCTGTAAAATGGGGACACTCATAGTACCTACATCATAGGGTCCTTGTGAGAATTCAATGAAATAACACATACAGAGTACTCAGAATGGCTGGTGTAGAGAGAGTGTTTGGTAAGTGTTCACTGCTTATCATCACCACACTGTACCAAGGATCCATTTCACTCTTGTTCTGCGTATTGTCTGCACATGCCACATGGCTGCTCCCTTCCTGAGGACTACTCTGCCAATCTCACGACACCATCATAGAAGACTTCAGTTACTGATCTCTGCTCTTAGCACTCACTCTATGGGGTTTCCCTTCTCTAACTTCCTTCTCCAAACAGTGTCTCTTGTAGGATTCCCCACTCATGTTTTTGGGCATGAATTTCCTCTCATCTTATGGGATATCTGAGTAAATGTTTAATCACAGTGATCTGTGTCAGAACCTGCCCCGCTCTCTAGAGTTGGTTTATTATTATTTTTTTAATTCATTTTACATTCTTTCCCCACCACAATACATGACAGTGCAACAAAAAGATATGACACAGGACACTGGGTGTCTTTTATTTAACTCTTTCAGTGTCAGGGAATAATCTATTATCATTGGAATCAGATGCCAGTCAGGTACTGCTGGGTTATCACGAATCACCCTTTAGCTCTGTTCGTTCAGAATTCTGATGTCCTAATATTCTTTTAACCAGGAGATTGACAAAGAAACCACTGTCATTTCACTAACTGATTATTCAATTCCATATTCCTAAATCTCATTTTTCCCAGCTACTCTGAGTTAAACATTATATTTTATTTCAGCTAAATCGTCCCTGTAATAGGCTGAATCTTAATCTGTTAGAGATTTTGATGACTTCTCCATTGATGGAACATAAAATAGTGTCTAGCATATATACATTTTTACAGTTTAATTCTGGACTCCCAAAAGGTAAATTGTGAACCAAATGGGGAAAGAGACATGAATAAATAATACCAGCTGAACAGAATAAAATATGTAGGAAAAGTTAAGCCCCGCTCAGTAAATGTCAAGTATGAAATTGTTTTATATAATTTTATTCATTGAACCTATCCTACTCCCACAAGATTTCATTTGATTTTTAGAGATTGATACTGTTATGTTCTGCATTCTGAGTAGGAGATCAAAACATTTCCAGCTCCAGACTACAGTTTCTTAGACTCTGTGGTACAGAAGGTTGGTGCATTTCCCAGAACAGAGTCAAATCTCAAGTCCAACAAGCCCCTACCAAAGACGACTCACTGTGAACTGATGTGTGGGTAATTACAGTGTGAGGAGGGTGGTTGAGGACTGAGTCCCTACGACTGAGGCAAGGAAGCTCAGTGGGGAACAGAGGAACCATGCCTTCGACAGCTCTTGCCCCACTGGGGGCTGATGGAGAGACACTGAAGCAGAGCTGACTTCACCAATGTGGCAGACATCATTCACCAAACCATTTGCCTTTTCCTCCTAGACACATGCCTAGACTATATACCTCAGCCTCCCCTGTGAGGAGATGCAGTGGAGACTGAGTTCCAGCCGCTGGAATGTAGATCAAAGTGGCCTCCTCCACCTTCAGGGCTTGGCTACAAGCCTCTCAGGCAACCCTCCCTGTTGTCTCCCTTCCTTTTTCTGCCAGGCAGATTTGGAGACTCTGGGGGAGGACTTTAAAATCCTAGTACAGGAGACAGCAAACTTCTACTATAAAGGGCCAGGCAGAAATTATTTTAGGCTTTGGGGGCCATACGGTCTCTGTTGTGACTGCTGAACTCTGCTCTTGTAGCAGGGAGGCGGCCAATGACAATATGTAAAAGAATGGGTGTGGCTGTGCACTCAATAAAACTTTATTTACAAAATCAGGCAGCTGGCTGGATTTGGCTCACTGGCTGCAGTTCGTCAATCCCTGCCCCAGGGGATGGTGGAACCACTAGACCTTGGGTTCCCAAATGACAGCGTGGAGTACACCATCCCCTCCCACCTGCTGACACTCGTTGGCCGCACCTGAGTGACGGGTTGGCAGGGGATCCTGCTCACGATAGTTCCTCAGGATTCTGGGCCATCAGAGACATTATCTTGGCACTCACTTTCACAATCACCCCAAATGTGGAAAAGGAGTATTGCAAACTGCACCCTTCCTCTTAAGCTTCCTCTTAGAAGCAGCATCTGTCATTTCTATTCATATTTTATTGGCTAAAGCAAGTAATATGATTACATATAAATTTAAAAGGAGAACATGAAAGGGAGAGATGGACTGGGGACCCAATCATATGCCCAGGAGATAAGAAAATCAGATTATTTGTGAATAGCCATGATGATACCACAGAATGTGAAGCAGAGCTGTCAGCTATTCATATCCTAAGTATAAGAAACATTTCATCAAATTGCTATCCTTCTAAAGCCTACCTGCATTTGGCATGCTAAGGAAATGTGTAGAAGTGGGCAGTGATGTTAGAACTTTGGCCTCTATGGGTAGAGCAGGCCTGAATTAGATAACCAAATCAGGGTTTTCAGAAAAATCATTGTGACACAAGATGTCTAAGGAATGGGAACAGGGGAGCAATGGAACAGGGAAAGAAGACGGGGGGACCTAAATTAACATCCTACATACAGTTTTGCTTCTAAGCCATCTTATTCTCTTCCCCTTCAGGAATAACAAAATCAAACTGGCCCACTTACAAGTGAGTCTCCCTTAGACTGAGCCAATCCTTGTTCATATGGTTACCTATAAAACAGTTTCATATGGTTCAATCCAATATCTTGTATTTTTAAAACCACTAACATTCACTTTGAAAACAGAATGCCATAAAACAGTTACATTATATGCTTAGAGTTAGAGAGTTCTGTCCAATAAATGTGCTCAGCAATGTCAAAAACTAAAAATATTCCCCAACTTTGTAACCAGATCCAGCCCTTGAACGTAATCACAGGAGGAACAGGACCAACCACAATCTTATCTTGACATTGCCTCTTCAGAAGTCACAATTCACCTCATTTCTCAACCTCAGGAACAAAGAACTAATATGTTTTGAGCTCCAGCTATGTGATGGGCTCAATGCTAGGGTTACAGTGGAGCTGAAGCGGGAATGAAGTGCCTGGCTGGCCCCCAACTAGCCCCCAAGGATCTTTTTGACTAGCAGAAAGGGACCTGTGGGAAAGCAGTAAGGAAGAGAAGTGAAGTGAAATGTGGCAATACAAGGTCTGCTTCAGGACCAGGTCTGAGCCCAACAATAAGAGGCTAAAGGCAGAAGCTAAGAGGATTTTTTTTTAAAGGACTTTATGAGCTACAAGACTGTAGCAGCGAGTCTTTAGGACCATTGGGATTTTGTGGCTTCTGGGCCACTGGAACTGGTCAAGGGCACTTGCAAAAGAGTCTTGGGTTGCCTGGCAGCAGCATCAATGAGTAAGGCAGAGGGCAGGCTGAGCATTCATGGGCACAGGTGAGAAAATCAGGAAGTGGGGCAGGGCTCGTGCCCTGGAGTGATGCAGAGGGGGCGACTGGCCATAGAAATGTCAGCCTGCCTTACAAAGTAACCCCATTTATTCACACAGACTGATCATTAGGGGCTATCCACGCATCATCTCACTGAATCTTCCTAACAAGTTTCTGAGTTAGATATTACTGAGGAAGCAAAGAGATTCAGTGGGTCGTTTGAAGTCACAGCTGGTTGGAGGTGACAGAATTTGAACCCATCATCTCATGCATCAGTTGTTTCTAACAGCCTCCAGCATGAGGATTGTGTTTTCAGAGCAACAAGAAGCCATTACTTTTAGACCTTGATTCAAGCAAACTATTAAAAAAACTGAAACAACTGGGGAAATTAAATATAGTCTGGGTTTTGGATGATATTAAGAAATTATTAATATTTTTAGGAGTAGTGTGACATGGTTTTGTAAAAAAATATCAGAGCTGGGTAGTATTTTTTATTTGAGATGATACATCATCAATAAAGCTAATTAAAAAAAAAAAGACTATGAGTTCCTCCAGACAGAATACCAGCCTGCCTGATCCATGCCCATGGCATACCCTTATTAAATACATTGAATACTGACCCCAGCCTCAATATACTGGCTTCATTCATTCTGAGCCATGCTCTCTGCCACATGATCATAAGATGAAAGCAGCAGCTCAAGCCCTCACATTCTTTCATATTTGCAGACAGCAGGGAAGATACTTCAACTAGTTTGACAGACTCCTCAAAGCCCTGGGCCTTGTTCTCACTGGCTCTAATTAGGCCACTTGCCCATATCTGAACCAATCAACTATAGCCAGGAGGTTTACTACCCCTGGTGCTAAAATTGGAGCCAGCCCCATGCTATATTACATAGGCTGATTTTGGGGAAGAAGCGTTTGTCCAAATACATGTGGGTTACTTTTAGGGAGGAGGAACACATGATGAACAACCAAAACCCAAAATTTTCCCACCCACAGCTTCCTAAAGAGGATTGATTCAAGGTTTGCTAATCCTGAATCTTCAGGTGACAAGGAAAGTTAGCCCTTCTAGGACAGAATATATCCTAGTGATATGGAATCTTATAAGAAATGAGCTCAGGGCAGTTTTTCCAAACCTATATTCCACTACTTTCTTATTTCATGATTTCCTTCACAGGCCTGGAACTTTGTCTTTCTTGTGCTAATCCTCCACCTGAAATGCCATCCCTCCCACCCTCTGTCAGCATACAAGACTTCTGCTTATCCTTGATGCCCAGCTCAGACACCTCTTTCTCCATGACAGATTCCCGGACCTCCTCCCCATCCCAGCCCTCCATACCCAACCTCATCCCCATCTTCAGATGCCTGTACTCTTCCTGTGAATCCATGGAAGACGGGGATATTTGTGTCATCACCTTAACCTCCCCCTTCCAGACTGTAAACTCTCTGAGGGCAAGTCTGTGTTTTATTCATCTCTATATGCCCCAGGACCAGCTCACTGTCAACACTCAGCATTTATTAAATTCCATTCAACTCAGCACCCAGGAGTGTGTCAATAGTCACAATTATTTTAACCACCATGAAAGCCAATCAAGGTGTTCTATTTCTTAATCTGGATTTGGGTTCAAGAGTGTCATCATCATTATTATTATTATTATTAATTATTATTATATGGTCCTGAATATGTAAAAAAGTATAAAATATACACTTTTTAATAGCAAACAAGAAAAGTAGAGCACAAGTCCTCATGGATTCTCCATAATCTACACATAACTTCCATACATGAGCTGCTGCTTAAATTGTAGAGGGTTCTGGGTAGACCAGACCTGGAATTAATTCTGTTTCTTAGAGCCAGGTCACTGCTATCTTAAGAAAGCACTAGTTGAAATCTTATGCCTATAATTCTTAATTACAATTGTTTTGCTGGCTTTATGTGCATCTCTGCTCATTTAAACTCAATGCTGACTGACAAATGGTGCTCGTCTGACTGGTAGACAGTAATTGAGTCAGGCAACCTGCAGCTTGCACCAGACTGATGAGCAGCTGTTTGATCTGTTTGGGGGGTGTATTGTATTGTTGTTTTCTTCGTGCAGGCAGCTTTGTGCCTCTGCTGAAGAGATGAATGGTTTTCTCTTCACCAGTGACATTGTGGACACTCCGAACAGCCACTCCTGTAACTCCAAATGCCACTTTCAAAAAAATCAGTCACCCAACATCGTAGACATAACATCATACAGAAGAGCAAGATAGAAAGGCTCATCAGACACCACTCAAATCCACACTGGTGTTTTTCAGGCCAGCAAAAGTTCAGGTTGCTACTCAAACGTGGCTATTTTTAAACCTCAAACCAAATGTATTAATCATTACATAGAGTGACCTCTTGAAAGAGCTTTATGTGAGTACAAATTGCCTTGCAGTGGAGTAGCTCTACCCACAACTCCTTGTGCTCATAGGACGCTGAACCTCCCACACCTGCTCTGCCATATCCCCTGGCCTCCTGCCTCTTGAGCGTGGTAAGTTTCCGAGTTAATTATCTGAATCTCTTCAGCTGTGTTTATCTCTAAAATACCCTCCTTTTTTCAAGACTGCTTCCACCTCACTGCTTGCTCCACCCTCAGTTCTGCTAGAAGCTTTTCCTACAAACCCCCTCATCAGCTTTGTTCTCCTTGCTCTAATCTCTTCCCTCTGAGGCCACAAACATATTGAAGTTTCCTTACCTTGCTTCTCTCCGTAAGATACTATCCCATATCTTCACCACAAATGTTCTGACAAAGTAGTTTAAATTCGCCCTTTCTGGCTTTTCGTCTCATACAGACTCCTAAGCCTTGCAGTCTGGTGTTTCCAGTAGCCATCACCCATGAAACGGTGACCACGGAGCACAAAAAGTCGAATGGGGCCTAGGAGCCAAGAAGGAAGACCAATGAAGCAGCAAATTGAAAAGGGGCTGGTAGAAAAGAAACAATGGAGTTGGAGGCAAAGATGCAGCAAAGTGGAGAAGGAAATTTAGAGGATACATAGAACACAGAACCTGGAGCTTTATTAATAACAGGATTAGACACTTTTATAGGGTTCCTATACTTTGCCAGTATGTAAAAAGAGGCTAAAAGTTCAGTGGGAGGACACTTTTCAGAGTTCACAGATGACATCCTTCAAGTCAAGGCAAACTCAGGTTGTCAGGTGCAGCAAATAAAAAAATACAGGATTCCCACAGAAATTTGAATTTCAGATAATTTTTAATGTGTTGTTTTATTTTATTTGTAACCATTTTCTTTGCAAATATGTCCCCTGCAATATTTGGCTGCCCCCAATATAAGTATGTCCCAAATAGTGCTTGGGACCTACCCACACTAAAAAAAGTTTTCAGTTTATCTGAAATTCTAATTAACTGGGTGTCCTGTATTTTACCCAGCAACCATAGTCATGCTCTACCTCCTTGGAGGATTCTGACCAAACCCTCCCTGAATCTTTCTCCTCACTTGCCTTGACTTTCAAGACACTTTTCTTCTCTGTTTCTTGCAAGGGATTCTTTTCTTCAGCCCAATCCTTGCTCAGACGCATTCTGCAATGTTTGGGCTGCCAGCCAGTTCCTACCTTACTTCCCAGTTAATTTGCTCCACTCCTGTGCCTTCCTCATTACCAATTCAAAGTTGATGAGTCCTGGTCTGTATCTCCAACCCTCACTTCTTGGAATTTCAAAGCTGAATTAATTCCATCTTTACCTCAAACCCAACCCATCTAAAACAACTCACCCATATCTGTCCCTTGTCCCAATTTCCCCACCTAGGGTAAAGGTGCCAACACCCTCCTGATCACCCACTCAAGAAAGAACAGCCCTAAATTCAGTTCTTCCTATTTCGCTGCTTACATCCAGTCATCAAATCCTTTCTGTTCTACCTCTGAATTTCTGTCCTCTCTGTCCCCAGGGCATCACCCTTTGTCATCGCATACTTGAATAATTGTAACTCATCTCCCAGGCCCCTGCCCCCATGTTTCCAGTTCTTCCTTCAAACTCCTGACATACAATATCCAGAAATGCTTTCAAATCACATACTTCCCCTTCTCAAAGGTCTGCATGGTTTCCACTGACTAAGAATAAACATCTGCCTGGGCCTTTCTTTTATCATCGAAGGAGCCTCCTTTATTGTTTTGGACCTTAAGAGGGTGGGAAGGCCACCTTCTCCCAACCACAATGGAAACGTACATTTGTTTTTTTTTTCTTCAGTTACTTGCAAAAAGTTGAAAATACATATATCATAACAAAATTAAATTATATTTTTAAAAAGAGTGAACCTCTTAGTAGCCGTTGAAAGTTTCCATGACCTGAGCCAACAATATCTGCAGGCCCATCTCCCAGAGTATCTCTCTCTCTGAATATCTGAGACTCAGCCATTCATCATTTCCCAAATACATCATACCCATTCGTGCCCCTTTGTTTTTCCCCAGCCTGAAATCCCCTTTTGCCCTTTCTCCCCCTACTCAAATTTCAAAAGCAACTCTTCTACCAGGCCATCCCCCATTCCTCTCCCTTTCCCCACTACCATTAAGAACTAATTTCTCTTTCTTCCAAATTCTGACACATTTTTGCCCCCTTTCTTAGCATTTATTTATGCCTCCCCCGACTTATTCAATGAACCTGGAACAGGCCCTAGGGAGATCAGATCTGATAAAGACAGGGAGATACAGAAGACTGGGTGGGCGTGTGGGCTCCTGAGGTGTGGAAGGAGGTCAGAGGGCCTGGGCTCCCACAGGGCTCCCCCACTGACCCACCCACCCTGCAGGTAAGAGCTTCCACCTGCAGCCTCTGTGAATCCCTGGCCTGGCCGACGCACCTGTTTTGGCCGAAGGGTCTGGAAGGAGACACGATTCCTTACCGTGGTCCCTCCCCTTCGCCAATGGCTGACTGATTGCTCATCCGAAAGCTCGATGTCCTTGCTTCTGTGGGACAACTTTTTTGTTGGATTTAGGTTCCAGAAGCCCCTACAAACCCCAGCCCCAGCAGGCCAAGGACAGGACACACTTGGCTCAGCTCTTTTCTTCACGCCCTTGGGTTTTCCTAAATTCACGCCTCCAGTAAAGCACACACACCTGAAGCCCTGAAGAGGGAAAAAGTGATCCCGCAGAAAACAGGTGAAGGCCCTTAGCTGGGTGCCCGGGAATTAACAGGCACCCACTAAAAATTGCTGGAATCTGAACTGTAGCCATAAGCAATGCAGTCCCCACAGGCGGACAGTAAATAATCTCTGCAAGGAAACTATGGCGGAGGGGAGGGCCGGGAGAGCTGCCGGGCGGGGTGGGCGGGGCTTGGGTGGGCGAAGCTTCCGGTGGTTTGACTTTGGGCGGCTCTTGCCGGAAGTCCGGGCTGGCAGGCAGGAAAGGACTATTCCAGCGGAGGAAATAGCCCAGGGGGAAGCCCAGAGCGACAGAGAGCAGGGTATGTGCAAGGAATGTAAGAAGGAAAAATTCAATCAAACTATTGGCTCATGATAGAATAATAATTAACAGTAAACATCAGCAAATATTTTAAAATCTAAACAGAGATCACCACTCATTTAAAGAAACAAGACTTTTCAGAGAAGACAGTGACTTGGGTTAACAATTTCATTCAGTGACACCTGCATTGAGCAGTGACTGTACCCAGTCGTTGTGCCACACTCTGAAGGGGAAGACTGGGGACAGAAAAACAGAGTCTCTGCTCTCGAGAGGTGTACAGTCTGTTGGAGGCACTTGCAATCCTGCACTTGCTGTGGCCCCAAATGGGTGGATAGTTGCTTTAGTTGAAATGTAAAATAAAAAACAAAAATCATGCTCCCTACATTTAGAAAGGAGGGAAATAACTGACCTCTTAAGAGATTTGGACTCATGTTTATGCTAACAACAACAACAAAAAAATCCTCACTTCATTTCTTTTCACAGTCTCTCAAGTACAGCTCTATTAGTTGCCTTTAAGAGGATGGGCTTTGCAGTCAGATAAAACTGGGTTCAAACCCTGGCTCAGCCACTTTCTAGCTATGTGATCTTGAGTAGTTATTTGGCCTCACAGATGCTGTTTCCTTATACATCCACTTAGTTTAATAACATCCTCCTAGAGACAATATTATAATTAAATGTGATAATGAATTTATGTTAAGTGCTTACCATAAGGTCAATCTAAAAATTTATACTTGGGTAGGTATTATCAATATGATTATAAGACTTAAACAGGACTTTTTGCCTTAGATGAGGACCAAAATCTGAGAACAATTAGTGACAAGAATTCCCAAATTCTGAAGAGCAGATCTATTCAGGGCTTGCTAGAGAGGAGCCCAAAACCAGTTCTGTGAAGTTTGGCTTGTTGCCCATTTCCAGCCCCCAGAGAAGGCTGGGGCTTGATGGGGGGCCTGTGGCTCAGGGTGTCTTGAAGTGATCTGAAGGGCCTGGAGTGCTGAGTGTTTTCTCTCCTCTCCACTAGAGAGGGGAGCGCTGTACTGTCCCCCCTAGTCCCCACAAGAGTCATAAGAACTTGCCCCCCAGAAACCCTGTGGGGCTGTCTGCCCAGGGAAGGCCTCATCTCAACTGCAGATATCCTGTCCCCGTGGCACTGGGGCTGTGTTCCGCCCGGAACCAGGGGCAAGAGCAGGGAGAATTCTTTGGGAACTTGGCCCATGTCCCTGGAGAGTGAGGGTTGGAAAGACAGGAACCTGACTTTTACGTGCAAAGTCATAAAGGTGAGCTGACCAGAGCCACTAACACAAGATCGGAGAAGATTCCAGAAAGAAGTGGTCCACTTTTCCAGAGTGTGGCAAAGAACAGAGTTGAGCAAGGTGGTCACCATGGGAGGTGTTTTGAAGGGTGGTCACCGTAGGAGGTGGTCTTGAGATGACTGGGCCCTCAAGGACTTCTGCCAAATGAGATGACCCCATAGAAAGAGGGTTGGGGGGTGCTGGTGGATGCAGAAGCTGAAGGAGTTTCACTGAGTGCCAGCCAGAAAGCCCACCCTCCATGGCAGGGGACTGCGCAGCAGGAGGCCACAGAGGAACCCCAAGGTAAGGACACCCCATTTGGGCATATGCCAGGCTACCTGTCATCTCCAAATTCTTCCGCCACTCTCTCATCCCA
Organism: Bradypus variegatus; assembly: GCA_004027775.1. Lineage (NCBI taxonomy): Eukaryota > Metazoa > Chordata > Mammalia > Pilosa > Bradypodidae > Bradypus > Bradypus variegatus. Next base: position 4,472 of record PVKY010006897.1, on the reverse strand, counting down.
CAAGTCACTTGCCCCCCTTCTAGCCCTGAAGAGATCAGAATCAGCTGCTAAAGAACAGAGAGAGAGAGAGAGAGGAATAGAAAGGAAACCAAACATGCTCTCCATCTCCCCCCAGGGCCCACATTTATCCACTGCAGGCTTCCCAGCAAGGGCCAGCCTGTGCTGGACTGAACTTCTCAGTGCCTGAAAATGAGGCAGTTGATTAAAACCTGAAGGGGACTGGAAAACCAAGAGGTAAGCTAGGGTGGGTAAAGGAGAGCTCACATCGTGGGCTGGTCCATTTCTTGCTGCCAGTGTGGCTCCTATTAAGGCATCACTTGTGTCAGAGCTCCAGGCAACTTCTTCCTCTCTGACTTGCTGCAATCAGTCTTGGAAAACAGACCTCCCCAAACTGCAAAGCTACCTCCAAACTGTGGAACCCTGGTTTTAACACTGTCAACACCCTCTTTTTCTGTGGTTTACTCCCACTGGAGAATTGTTAAAACCTTTGATTGCTTGAAAGGTGCCATCACCAATGGTACCCGTGGTAAAGGCCGCACCACATCATCCACCCTTCTCCAGGGCCCTGGCTCCCATGCAGACTCCCCATCTTGACTGCAGCTGTGTGCCTGAATTCTTTTCAATTAATTCTCTTTCCTCAATCTCAGACATCTCTGCCTCACCCTAACAAGCTCTAAGAATTATTTTTCTTTTATAGTTGAATGTGTGTATGTATTTCTTAATTTACTCGTAAATAATTTCTAGTTATTTCTATATGACCCCCAAGAAACTAAGACTGCTAGGCACCCCATGATTGGTCAATAAGCACTGACTTAATAAACACTGAAATCATCAAGCGGGACAACCACTGGCCTCATTTCAACTTATATGCTCATAGCCAGAGGATGAGGATGTGGGGGTCTCATAGAATGGATAAGGTACAGAGGAGATAGTGGTACTACCCTGGAAATCAAGGGCCCCAGAGAAGAGAAACGGGTGACTCATGTAAGTTTGCCAAACACACTTTCCTCTTTGTTTCATAGTATACTAACTATTTACCTACCCTTCGCATGCAGCTGTGGTTTATGGGTCCATCTGGACTTTGTCTACTTTATATCTTGGTCTGTAAGCACTGAAGATTCTGCTTGCTTGGAATTAAAATTCCTGTCCACAGAACATTTGAGTTTGCAAGTAGATAAAAGATACTATTCCAGATGCAACCAAGAGAATTTCATCTTTCCTTCCTATGATTTCCATCCCTAAATATACAGTACAATTCAGGAAAAAGATATAATAGTTGTGAAGTTTAACATAACCAGATGGTTTTCTAGTTCTGGTTGTCTAAATACCATGTCATCTTTATTACATGATTCTTATACAAAGCACACTGATATAATTGTATGGCATGGAGCATGACAGATTGCTCAGGTTTTTTACATCATTTTATTTAGTTTTTTTTTTCTTCTCTAAGCTCTGCTCTAAACTCACCTGCTCTAATTACGTCCAGGTGGGGTCCAGGTGCAGGTATGTGTGCTAACTCCAAAGGGCCTGCTTATACATAAAACGGTTTCATGAGTGTTCTAGCTTTGGAAACTTGCTCCCTTGGCCTTTTTTAATGTATTCATTTCTCTGCAAATATTCCCCCATGCCCATGCTGACTAATGACTAATTGTTCTAAGGGAAAGGAACCAGCTCTGAGAAGTAAAGAACATTCTCAGGCTCCATTGCAGATTGTGTACTCTGCCATTCTTTACAGTGTCTCTGGAAACTTATCTTTATAGCACATGGGCTCATTGTTTTAATTATCATCATCATGTACAGTACTGAGATGATTTACCTTCACCTCAAATTTAGAATAGAAATTATACTTGCTAAAAAAGATATTTTTCTGTTACCAAAAGTGCCTGGTATTGATTCACTTCAGGAGGTGAGCCAGGAAAATTAGAGCAATATATCAACTTTCTAAGAGTAATAGTTACAGAATCCTTCCATTCTCTTGGATGGTCTTACTTTCACCTGAATTCAGACAATCACCTTATACTGGCATAGAGTGGTTTTATATTTGCAAAGCACTTTTATATACCCTATCCTATTTGACCTCTCTATGTAATGTCAGTGGGTTTATCACCGTATTACAAATGAGGGTTTTTGCAGTTATCTTTGCTGTGTAACAAACTACCCAAAATCCTGGTGGCTTAAGAATACTCATTTATTTTATTCGCACATCTGAAATCATGGGCAGGGCTTCACAGAAATGGCTCTCTCTACTCAATGCAGCATCAGTGGCAGTGGCTCGATGAGGATTAGAAGATAACTTCCAAGAATGGCTTACTTACATGGCTGACAAGTTGTTGGCTGTTAGCTGGGAGTTCAGGTTGTGGCTGTCAGCCAAGGGCCTCAGTTCTTCTCCATGTGGCCTCTCCACAGGGTTGCTTGGGCTTCTTGGAGCATGGTGACAAGGTTTCAAAAGTGAGTGTTTCAAAAGACAGAAAGTGGAAGCCCCCAGCCTCTTAAGGCATGGGTCCAGAAAGTGGCACGTCATTGCGTTATCTGTATTCCTTTGGTCAAAGCAGTCACAGACCTCCCAGTCTCCAAGGAGAGGAGACATGGACCCAGACTCTCAAAGGGAGGAATATTGTGGCTACCTTTAAATTGCCACTAGGACGTCAAGACTTAGAGTGGGTTGGTAAAGTTTACTCAGCTAGTAAGTAAGATTATAACCAAACTATCCTGGATTAGTGTGATGATTACTGTACCAAAATCCATTTAGGTCAATTTGAAATTATTTCTCTCCCATGAAGCAAGTAAGGAATCATGCTTAGCCACTTTTCCTTCTTTAATTTAGAGGGCAGAAGTGAGTTCTTAAGAGTAATGTTTTAATTCTACAAAATGCTTTACAATATAGGTCTTCCAGGTCCAAGACCTATGTGTACATAAAATCCTTAATTTAGGTCCTGCCGATGATTTAAGCACCTTCCCCATAAAATTTATCACCACCAAAATGCATATAAATGCAGTCTAATTATCTCTAAGCCTAAGCAATTTTAACATACAAAATAACATGTTCATTAAATTTCTCAAGTAGAAAATAAATTCATTTTACTTTATCTGAAAATTGCAAAGGTGAAATATGTCCTATTTTTCATGGTATGAAGCTCCCATTTTATGGTGAAACTTTAAATTGCCACTAGGACGTCAAGACTTAGAGTGAGAAGTAGAGATTTTGCTTTGAAGAATTTTACCTTACAGACAAATTTGCTGGGAAAAAAAGCTATTCCATCAAGTGGGAGATGGTGACCTGTGCTTGGTGCTGCCAAATGAGGTTGTTAAGTCATGAAGACCTGGGAAAACATCCTTCCCAATGGAGAGACCTGGCAGTCACCATCTTAGCCAACTGATCAGATTGCACATCTGCACCACTAACCGTGGAACAACCTGACATTGAGTGCCTCCCAGCATTGTTAGTATGAAGTACACAGCACCACCTGGAAAATATTCCTGCCAAAAATGTTTAACTTGACTGTAATCAAGCTTTGAGACCTAACTTTCAGTCAGCCTTTCTCTACTGGGGTTCCTCACAGAAAATGAGTTGAGTGACTATTTTCTCAATTCTCCTAAGAACAGAGCATAACTAGTACCATTCCAGAGGCACTGGAGAGAAGTTAATTCATTACATAAAATGAAAGCCTTAGGGCATCACAGCTTAATTTTCTCATGGATTCCCAGTTGTGAAGGATCAAGTTAAATGAAGGAAATGATCAGACAAATCCAGAAGGTGAGACATTCTGCAAGACAACTCACCTGGTCTCTTCAAAAAGAAACTGTCATCAAAAAAAGTGGTGATTATTGATTAAAGGACACTAATTTTTTCTCTCATGATAGATTAATTTTGCTTATTTTAGAACATCATCTACAAGGATTCATACAGAAGGTACTCTCTTATTTCAAGCTTGTTTCATTCAACCTGAGATTCACCCATGTTGCATGATTCAGTATCTCTTTTCCTTTTATTGCTGTGTAGCATTCCTTTGCATAAATATACCACAATTTATTTATTCATTTTATTGTTGATTGACATTGGGATGAATAAAGCTGCCGTGAACATTCTTGTACAGGTTTTTTGGTGTCATTTGGAGTCATTTCCCTTAGGTATAAACCGAGGAGTGGAATTGCTGGGTCATATAGTCAGCATCTGTTGAACTTGATTGGATACTGCCAAACAATCTTCCAAGGTGGTTTAACCACTTCACACTCCCAATCAAAAATTATGAGAATTCCAGTTGTTTCACACCTTCGGAGTGATGGGCACTGTCTTAGTTTGCCAGAACTGTCATCACCCATACCACAGACTGATTTGGGCTCAACAGGAATTTATGGGCTCTTGGTTTTGAGGCTAAAAGAAGTCCAAAATCAAGATATTGGCAAGGCTTTCTCTCTCCCCTCGGGTGCTGGCTGCCGGTGATCCTTGGGGTTCCTTCGCTTTTACCTTCATC
>PVKY010006896.1:0-15474 GCA_004027775.1 Bradypus variegatus | reverse complement strand
AGAAGTAAATGCATGAGATGTGAAATGAGGAAGCCCAGTACCCAAGCAGCTGGCCCAAAACAGCTGGCCCTGTCCCCCAAGAAGGGGGCCATTAACTAACGGCCCAACTGTGGATGCTTCTGAGACAAAGTGCTTAGCTGATGTCCTCCCCAACTCTGCTCCTTCATCTGTTGCTTGCTAGTCTCCTGCAAGCACCCAATGGGCTTGAGTGGCCACTTCTGTTGTCTGGGTGGCTGGATGGACAAGGAAGTGAATGCGTGTCTCATAGAGATGGACTTATCTCAACCATGCACTTCCAGGGCCACACTTGGGATCTTGACACCCCACAGGCCTGCCCTACTGCTGGAATCGTCCCCTTCTGCAGCTCTGATCACACCATTCCCCATTCTCCCTGCCCTGGCTTCTCATTGCCACTGGACATCCCTCAGTGGGCCCTCTTTGTTCTCCCATTCTGCACCCAGGATGGTCTCATTTCCCAGACTCCCTGCTCCAACACTCACCAGTGCTCTCAGCATCCTCACCCATCGTCTTTCCCGCTTACCAAACCCTCAGCCTGGGTCAAGCCATCCACCGACCCCCTCCTGCATACACGTGAGCTGCTGAGCACTGATGGGAGAGCGTGGGGTCTGCCCAGGGAGCCACAGCAGTCAGGAAACCTGCCCCACCCCAGCAGGCTCTCTGGTCTACCTGACAACTCCTTGGGGGTCCCTAGAGGCTGTCTCTCCTGCTCCCCATTGTGCTGATATTAGGCCTCACCACTCCTTTCAGATCCTTTTCCCAATGATATCACCTGGGCTTCTTCTGGCTGCCTACGACAGAAACCCAGCTCAAACTGACTTAAGCAAAAAGGAGAAGGGTGGGCTCCCGGGGTGTGTGTGTGGCTCCCAGCCTACAAGGGTGAGCTGAGTTGGTGTCTGAGGTATGGGAACAGGGACTCACGCCACCAGGGCTCCCTCTCACCTTCTTTCTGAAGGTCTTTTCCTCTGCTTTTCTGCCTGTTGCCCTCATCCCCCTCCGTGGGGGTCAGTTTCCCTCCACAGGGCTTGGCGGCCAGCAGCTAAAGCTTAGCCAGTGGCAGCTGGAAGTGAGCCCCTTTCTCCAAGAACATTTCCAGGGAAGGGCTCTGATTGGCTCAGCTGGGTCATGTGCTTACCCTGGTGACTAGAGAACAGAAAAGCCCTCTGGGTAGACAAAAATAAAGGCTACCCAGCCCACAATTCCAAGCAATGCCCCAGCCCTGCCTCACAGTGAAAATCAGAGGTATTTGTCATGAACTCCCTTGACTTCTTGCTCCACACATTAAAAATGACTTGTGTCTGCACATGTCCTCTCTTCCTGTCTTCTTGCTCAGAGAATGAGGTTTCCCTGTCTCGGTTCAGACCAGCCCTTCTCCAGGTCCTCATGCTGTGAACTCTCCCCACCTCCTTCCTGTGGCCTGACCCCTCCCTCGACACTAATACTTCCCATCAGCATTTAGATATTTTAAAAATACATCTCTTGCCAACTGAAAGAGCTCCCAATGACCAAAGCTGGGAAAATGTGAGCAACAAAATAAATAAAATAGCATTGGATTATAACCAAAAGTATGAAATAAATATCCTTATAGGCTAAGGATAAAAAGAATTGCAGAGGAGTCTTGAACTCTATTTAGTAGACTTGCTGTCACTAGTGACACTGGTATAGGAATCCTGAAATGACAATGGAATGGAAAAAGAGGACAAATCCAGTGGTGTCGAAGTGGAATTAGAAGTATGAGTATGCACTCATGAATTTTTTTAAATGCTATTTTACTGAGATATTTTCACATACCATACAATCATCCAAAATGTACCATCAGTTGTTCTCAGTATCATCATATAGTTGTGCATTTATCACCACAATTTTTTGATCATTTTCATTACTCCAAAAAATAAAAATAAGAATAAAAATAAAAATAAAAGTAAAAGAGAATAACCAAAACATCTCATACTCCCTCCCCATTATTCATTTACTATTTGTCTCTCTTTTTTGTACTCATCTGTCCATATTCTGGATTAAGGGAGTGTGAGCCACAAGGTTTTCACAGTCACACAGTCACACCATACAAGCTATGCAGTTATATGATAGTCTTCAAGAATCAAGGATACTGGATTGCGGTTCCACAATTTAAGGTATTTCCTTCTAGTTATTCTAATAAACTAAAAACTAACAAGGGATATGTATATAATGCATAAGAGTAACCTCCAGAATGAACTTTCCACTCCATTTTAAATCTCTCAGCCACTGAAATTTTATTTTGTTTTCTTTGTCTTCCCCTTTTTGGTCAGGAAGGCTTTCTCAATCCCACGATGCTGGGCCCAGGCTCATCCCTGGGAGTCAAGTCCCACATAGTGGGGAGGGCAGTGAGTTTACCTGCCGAGTGGGCTTAGAGAGAGACACGCCACATCCGAGCAATAAAAGAGGTTCACTGGGGGTGACTCTTAGGCACAATTATAAGTAGACTTAGCCTCTCCTTTGCAATAACAAGCTTCATAAGGGCAAGCCCCAAGACTGAGGGCTTGGCCTACTACAATGGCAGTCCCCAGTGCTTGCGAGATTATCAGGAATTCCCCATGTGGTGGAATTTAATATTTCCACATTTTCCCCCAGGCCCTCAAGGGGGCATTACAAATATTTTTTATTCTCTGCACAAATTACTCTAGGATTTATCAGGGTTTCATGGTAACCTATACAAACCAACCAGATCTCACCCGCTATTCAAGATTCCATGTAATTATGTTGTTTGAATAAACTGAACATACAAGTTAAATTATATAGTGTGCCACACAAAATATAGATTTTTCACAAAATGAACATTTTTTCCTTTGGTCTCACACAGAAGTTGAGGTTTTAAAACACAGACAAAATCATCTTTTTCCCTTTAGTCTGGTTTAAATTAGTTCTAATCAAGTCCATTCTGTTCATATCTCCAATTGAAATCTGATTGCTTTTTCATCTTCTTTAACATTTGCTGTATGGGGTAATGCTGACATTCATAGTTGCTGAACTCTGGCTCTGAGTCTCAGGTGTCACACAGATAACCGAAGTTCCAGGGACCAACCAGGTTATACACAAACAGCTCAGTATCTCAGAATTGAGAGATAACCATTAAAACTCATGAATAGATGTGAATGCTGTAAGAGCTTACCGTTTAGGAACCTTTACCATAAGCCTTCCACTGATAACCTGTGTGCTCAGATTCAATTCTCGGGGTTTGCACATTATAGTTAGGCTATATTAGTCAGGAGTTATAAAGTTTGTCTTTTCAATTCTGGCTTATTTCACTCAGCATACTGTCTTCGAGTTCCATTTACCTAGTTGCATACCTCACAACTTCATTTCTTCTTGCTGCCGCTTAGTATTCCATTGTATGTATACACCACAGTTCACCATTCTGTTTATCAGTCTATTTACCCTTAGGTCACCTCCCTCCATTGTGAATCGTGAATACTGCTGCCATAAATGCCAGTGTTTAATGTCCACTCATGTCCCTGCTTTCAGTTCTTCCAAGTATATACCCAATAAAAGGATTGCAAAACCATATGGCAACCCCAGAGTTAGCTTCCTGTGGAACCACTACACTGCCCTCCAGCTGGGCTGTGCCACTGTACCTCCCTACCAACAGGGAATAGGTACATCCCTCTCTCTACATTTTCTCCAGCACTTGGATCCCTCTATTTATTCTGTTAACAGTTTTATTCACATGCCATATAATCCATCCTAAGTCAACAAAAGGATTTCCGGTATAGTCACATAATTATGCATTCACCATCACAATCTTATTTTGTAATTCATTTTTATTGAGATGTATTCACATACCATGCAGTCATATAAACCATACATTCAGTTGTTCACAGTACCATTATATAGTCATGTGTTCATCCCCAAAATTAGTTTTTGCACATTTTCATTACCACACACACAAAAATAATAAGAATAAAAATTAAAGTGGAAAAGAACAATTAAAGTAAAAAATAACACTGGGTGCCATTTTTTTTTGCCGCCATTTTTCTACTCATCCATCCATACAATGGACAAAGTGGAGTGTGGTCCATATGGCTTTCCCAATGACATTGTCACCTCTCATAAGCTACATTTTTATACAATCATCTTCAAGATTCAAGGGTTCTGGGTTGTAATTTGATACTTTCAGGTATTTACTGCTAGCTATTCCAATTCATTAGAACCTAAAAAGGGTTATTTATATTGTGCATAAGAGTGCCCACCAGAGTGATCTCCCAGCTCCTTTTGGAATCTCTCTGCCACTGAAGTTTATTTCATTTCCTTTCACATCCCCCTTTTGGTCAAGAAGATGTTCTCCATCCCACGATGCCGGATCTGGTTTCCTCTCCGGAAGTCATATTCCCCGTTGCAGGGAGATTTACTCCCCTGAGTTTCAGATCCCATGTAGTGGGGAGGGTAGTGATTTCACCTGCCAAGTGGCTTAGCTAGAGAGAAAGGACCATATCTGAGCAACAAAGAGGCATTTGGGAGGAGTCTCTTAGGCACAATTATAGGCAGGCTTAGCCTCTCCTTTGCAGCAACAGTCTTGCCAAGGGCAAGTCCCATGGTAGAGGGCTCAGCCCATCAAACCATGAGTCCCCTATGTCTGCACCACCACAATCTATATGAAGACATTTCCATTTCTTCCACAAAGAAAGAGGAAAAGGAGAAAAGTAATGAAGAATAAAAGGTAGAAGAAAAATAAAAATAAAACAAAATGCAATGAAAAGGTCAGACAACAACACTACCAAGGATCCCATATCACTCCCTTATATCCCCCTCTTTTAGACATTTACCTTTGATATATTGCTTTTGTTACAATTAATGGAAGCATCTTACAATGTTACCATTAACTATAGACTTGAGTTTGCATTGATTGTATTTTTTCCCATACCATCCAATTTTCAGCACCTTGCAATATTGACATTCATTTGTTCTCTCTCATTTAAAAACATTCTTATATTTGTACATTTAATCACCATCGTTGACCACTCTAGGTTTCCCTTAGTTATACATTCCCAGTCTTTATCTTCTATCTTTCCTTCTGGTGTCATACATGCCTCTAGCCTTCCTCTTTCAACAGTACTCACAGTCATCTTTGTTCAGAGTATTCACAATATTGTGCTACCATCACACCCTATTATTCTATCCATCCCATTTCTGGATCCATACAATCAATCCTGTTGAACCTTCTGTACTCCTTCACATCAAATGCCTGAACTCTAACCTCTTTCTATCTCCTGATAACCTGTGTTCTCAACTCTCAAATTTCGCTCATCATTGTTAGTTCATATTAGTGAGACCATACAGTATCCATACTTTTGTTTCTGGCTAATTTCACTTAACATAATGTCTACTGTCTACCATTTTGTCTTTTGGATTTTACATGTCATGTTCTTATTTTATATTTATTTTGTTTTCCTCTCTATTTTTACCCTTACTGATAGTCTTCATTTCTACATTATTCTCCATACCTCTCTCTCCTGTATTTTCTTATCTGCCTGTAGTGCTCCCTTTAGTATTTCTTGTAGATCAGATATCTTGTTCACAAACTCACTCAGTGTCTATTTGTATGAAAATATTTTAAACTCTCCCTCATTTTTGAAGGACAGTTTTGCCAGATATGGAATTATTGGTTGGCAGTTTTTCTCTTTCAGTATCTTAAATATATCATACCACTGCCTTCTTGCCTTCATGGTTTCTACTGAGAAATCTGCACATAGTTTTATCGAGCTTCCTTTGTATGTGATGGATTGCTTTTCTCTTGCTGCTTTCAGAATTCTCTCTTTGTCTTTGACATTTGATAATATGATTATTAAGTGTCTTGGAGTTGGTTTACTCACATCTGTTCTGTTTGGGGTATGCTGTGCTTCTTGGCTCTGTAATTTTATATATTTCATAGGAGATGGGAAAATTTCAGTGATTATTTCCTCCATTATTGCTTCTGCCACTTTTCCCTTCTTTTCTCCTTCTGGGACACCTGTGATATGTATATTCATGTGCTTCATGTGTCATTCAATTTCCTGAGATACTGCTCATATTTTTCCATTCTTTTCCCTATCTGTTCTTTTGTGTGTAGGATTTCAGATGTCTTTGTCCTCTAGTTCATTAATCTCTTCTTCTGCCTCTTCAAATCTGCTGTTGTATGCCTCCATTGTGTTTTTCATCACTTCTATTGTGCCTTTCATTTCCATAAGTTCTGCCAATTGTTTTTTTCAAGCTTTGGAGTTCTTCCTTATGTTTGCCCAATGTCTTCTTTATGTCCTTCATCTCTTTTGCCATATCTTCCCTCAACTCATTGATTTGACTTTTGAATTGATTTAGCATATTTGTTTGAAGATCTTTAATTTGTTGTTTCAACTCCTGTATCTCACTTGAAGTATAAATTTGTTCCTTTGACTGGGCCAAATCTTAATTTTTTCTACTGTAATTTTTCATTTTTTGTTGTCTAGGCATCTGGTTTCCTTGATTACCCCAATCAGATTTTCCCAGACCAGACAGGCCCAGGTCTCAGCAGGAGGTTGTAATCAGTATCAGGTTTCCCTGAAGGTGAGACCCAGCAGATTGTCAGATTTTCTAGACTCTGTGCCTTTCCTATCCTTTCAAGCAGGTTCCACTTGTCAGCCTGCAGCTCCCCACTGGCATAAAGAGGTGCAGTGCATTGCCTTTAATTCTCAGTAGACCCTGTCCTGCCCAGGGGCTGAGAGTGTCAGAAGCCAAACTTAAGCTGTTTCCATTCCCCTCACCCCCCACCCCCAGGCCCTGGGGTCCAAGTTCTCTGAGAGAGGGTTGCCACTTGAGCTGGCCCTCCCTCTTTTATTAGAGAAGATAAACGCTTTAGGGAATTATCTCCTATACTTGAGTTTTTCTTTTGACTCTCTGACTATCTTAAATCCACCTTTGCCTGGGTCAGTGCTGACAATTGAAAATGCCTGAGGCTTTCTCTAATGAGCTAATTAGAATGAGAGAAAAAATAAAAGGAAAAAAGCAAGAAGTCTCCTTTTCAGAGCCTGTCCCTAGACCTCCAGATCACCAGGCAAGAACCAGAGTTGGTATCTGGTTCTGTGTGCTCCTTTTCTTGGGACACAGCCCTTTTCCAGTATTCTGAGCTCAGCTGACTCCAAAAGCCTCTGTTTTTATTTATTTATTTTTATCAGCCCCACCTCCTCTCTGCTGGGAGAAACCTCCAGGTTACTTTCCTGCTTGCTCTGGGTTTGTCTGTACTTTATATTCAGTAGTTCAAATTTGTTAATTAAAACTTCAATTGGGGCTTGGTTGAGCCACATTCCCTTGCTCCCAGCACAGGTTATTTCTTTTTCCCATAGGGAAGTGTTCCGACTCTCCTGCTGTGCTGGTGGGGAAAGGATGCCAGCTCTGCAGTTTGGGGAGCTTTATTTACTTACAGTTCTATGCTGTGATCTCAGCTGTTCCACCCAATCCAGACTGGTGTACTATGTTGTCTGGTCACAGAAGTCCCTCTAACATTTGTTCTAGATTATTTACTAGTTGTTCCTGGCTATTTGCCAGTTGTTCTCAGGACTAACTAAATTCCACAGCTATGCTGCCATCTTGCCCCACCCCCCTTGAATTTTTTTAGCCATTACTTTTTTTTCTGTAAATTTATTGAAATATACTCAAACACCATATAATCCATCCAAAGTATACAATTAATGTACCACCATATCATCATGCTCTTATGATTTTTTTTAACTTCTTCTGGTTTCCTCATTTTATTGTGGGGGAACTGTTACACTAGAAAAAGCACATTTCAGATTCCCTCTAGACAACATCTCAGGCAAACTGGCCTTAGATATTTCTTTGCCTTAAATAGAGAATAATTTATCCGGAGTTCCTCCAGACAATAATCCCCAAATGGAGATTTCAGAAGATTTTCTACTTCCATCATTGGTTCAATAGTTTCCTGATTTTGATCAAGACCAGAGAGCAATTTATCTGAGAGGATTTTATCCCAAGCTTTACTGAAGTTCTCTTGGTAGAAGAGGTTCAATAACTTGGAAAATCTGATGTCAGAAATGGGTGGGTTGTGTCACTCATGAATTTTTGAAATTGTTCTTTCTAGAGCTGTCTACTGAAAAGCCTAGAAGCAATAACACCCTAGTAGCATTAAGCACACCTAGCTCCCAGATCTTATTGTCATACGAATCAAATCCTGACTTCAATGAATCAGGGTTCTTTGAAGAAATGGCTGACTCCTGGACTGGCGCAGGGAATAGGCTAAATGAGACTGGATGGTCTTATTGTGCCAGAAATCAAACAATGGTGGGGAGCCAGTTTAAAGAGACTTTCACTGGCCAACTTTTTTGAAATTGGAGTCAAAATGATTAATAATAAGAATGGATTATAACATATGGAATCAGAAAAAAAAAGAATTAAGAAAAAGAAGAAGGCAGGATAAGGGAAAGCTCTTCCTTACAGAAGAGTGCCAACTAAGGAGTGAAAGAAATAGAGAACCACATCTTACAGTTAACACTACAATAACTTATTTGGGCAAGAATCTTGGTGGATGTTATCAGATTGGCTGAAAGACTATTTGAGAGTAGGAAATTCACAAAGTCTTGAAGACTTCCCCGCAAATTCTTTTTTTTTTTCTAGGGCAGAGGTGGCTTTTATTTCCATTCTTGGAGAAGGAGTAGGGAAGCCTTCCTACTGCACACCAAACTAAGGTAGGGGTGAGTTGCCCCAGAGGACTGGGTCTGGGAACATGAGTTCAGAAGGGTTCCTCGGGGCCCACTTCCATGTGTGCTTCCTGCCCTTGGGCTGCAGGGGTGGGCTCACGGGAATCACCCCCTGGGTGGCAGCTCCTGCATCAACAGAGGCACATGGAGGTATCTACTGGTGTTCACTAAGAGGAAGGGGGAGTGGGTGCCCTGAGAGAGAAGAGAGAGAGCCGGGGTGGCCAACCTCACCCCAATGCCTGCCCAGGATAGTAATTTCCATAAGGCCTGGCTGGGGGGGACCCTTCTCCTGACAAGGGACTGAGGGGCCCAGTGGCATTGCTCATCCAGATGGCTGGTCCTTTAAATGTCCATCTCAAACTGTGACTCTTCACTGCCTGCCGGCTTGTCTTCAGGGCTGTCATGCTGGTGGCTCTGGCTGGCTTCCACGGGGTGCTCAGCACTGGCAGGGCTGGTGACCCCAGGAATGCTGGGTAGGTCCTGGGGAGACATCTTGGCCACTTGTGAGTTCCGTCACTCCATCAGGAATTTTTGGTTGTAGATGATGCTGGTACCTCCCGGAGTGGTGTGGAAGAGCCTGCCACTGGGGCTGGTGCTGCAGTGCCCAGGTGGCAGCTGCATGCCATCATGGAGGCCACCTACCTGGCAGGTGGCCAGGATGGCCCGGCTCGGAGTATGGCCACAGTTGCTGCCTGCCCCACACCCCACATGCTCTTCAGCATGCTGAGCCCCAGCTCACAAATTCCTTTTTAATTGCAAAGAGAAAGTAGAACTTTCACAACAGAGAAATCTGACACAGCCCTCCTTAACCAAATGACCAAACTAATATTTGAACAAAGCCACATCCTGTCCCCTCCGATGTGATGCCTTGAGAAGGGCACAACATCACTTATGAGGTACCCCTGCCCCCAAGTGCTTCACCTGGATATAATCATGAGGAAATCAGACAAGTTTGAGTTGGGGAACATTCTTCAAAACAACTGATCTGGACTGCATGAAAGATGAAAAAGAAGACGGAGTACTCTTCCAGACTGAAGGAGGCTGAAGAATCAGGACAACTGAATTCAGTGTGTGATCCTTAATTGAATCCTAGATCACAAAAATCATAAAGGTTCTTATTGGGACAACGGGGGGATTTGATTCTGGACTGGATATTAGATTATACTGGATCCATATTAGATTTCCTCAGTGTGATAATGACATTGCAGTTATGTGGGAAACTTCCCTTGTTCTTAGGAGATTTATGCTGAAATTTTTAGGGATGGAGTGCTGTGATGCTGTGATGTCTGCAACTATCTTTAATGGACAATTGGTTCAACAGAGAGAGACTGAGAGAGAGGAAGAGAGAGAGAAATTTGAACCTGGGGTGAAGGGTCTGTGCATGTACTTTGTACTATTCTTGCAACTTTCTGAAGGGTTGAAAATGTTCAAAATAAAAAGTTGAGGGGGAAAAAGCAATGACTATGTAGGGTAGAGAATTTGAAAACCAAATTCAGAGATGACAAAGAGGAAAATAAAAAAAGTAACTGATATCCCACCAGTGAGCAATTACCACTATTAATATTAAGGTATATTTTCTTACATATATAATGAATATACACACATATTATAAAGTTGGAATCACATACATTGTGCCTCTTTTCATCTTTCCTTGTGTAGTTAAACATGCATTGAAAACACAATTTTTAACAGCTCATATATTACATCAAATTATTTAGTCATTCTCCTATTGTTTGACATTAAAGGGGTTTCTGGATTTTCATCCTTATAAGTAATGCTACAAAAGAACATCTTTACACAACAATCTTTGCCTGAGAATAGACCCCAAAAAAGGGGAATCTTGTAATCAAAGATTCTGAACTTTTTCAAGGATCTTGAAATTTGGGGGCAAATGGCTTTGCTTTCTAGAAATCTTTAACTGCTTTACACTTCCACTAGCAGCTTTTACAGTGCTCATCTTACACCATCACTAACACTATTATCACTAGGAAAAAAGTCTTTGTCAGGTTTGATAACGAAAGTAGTGCAATAGGTAAGGCTGCTCCCATGGATACATTTCCTTGTATTGCTTGACCCTGCGGCACTGGACTTGGCGGCTCTCCCACCACCTCCAGGCCCTCCGCGCTTGGCGCCTGTGATGCTATTCTCCCCCACTTCCTTGCCTGCCTCCCTGCCTGTTCCTTCTCCCCAACCTTTGCCTGGTCCTCATCTTTACCTGCCTAATAACTATTGATATCCCTGGCCTCTGTTCTTGGCCCCCTCCTCTCCCTCTGCCCTGTCTCTGGTGGCATCTCATTCACATTTGGGAGAGAACTCCTGCACCTCTCTCCCTCTCTTGAGCTCCAGGCCCAAATGGTCAACTGCTGGACCTCAAACATGACACGTCTCAGAGGACCCACATGGACCTTTGTGTCCCCATGCATCCTTTCACCTGAGTCAGGTACCCAGAGAACAATGTCGGCTCCTCCTTTTCCCTGCTCCTCACATCCGACCTTCAACCACATTCTGTCCATTTCGTCTCCTAGAATCTCTCTTGAGACTTCCCTTCTCTTTGCCACTGCCACCTCCCTCGCTTGGGCCAGCATCCTCTCCTCCCTAGTTCACGGCGGTATTTCCCTCCGTGCCCTCTTTCCTTCTGGTCTCTCTCTGTCCATTCCATCCCCCAGCCTGGTTGCCAGATTGATTCCACATCATTCCCCTGCTTAATACTCTTGGATTGGCTCATGGGTCCTGCCTGACTCGGTTCTTGCCCAGGTTTCCAGCTTTACCTCTTACACTTCCTCCCAACTCCTCTCACTTCATCCTCTCCAGCCTGCCAGGCTGATTGATGCCCCTGTGTATATGCTCCTTCTAGAACATTCATTCTTCTCCTACCTGCAAGCAGCTAATCAACCCCTCCTCATCTTTTGAGGCCTTTTTTTTTTACAATCCCACTTCTTCTTTAAAGCATTTACTGATGCTTTCCCCCTTCTGGTAGAATTGACCTCTCCCATTTGAGCTCTCTGTATCGCATGCAGCTCCTACCAGAAACTTCTGCTATTTTAACTTTGTTATTTATGTCTGCTTCCAATTCCCTTGAGGGCAGAGTCTTTGTGTTCCTGATTCCCAGCACAGTGTTAGACACAGAATTGGCATTTGTTTAAGGAATGTATGAATGAATGAATGGAGAAGCATTTGCCTTATCTTGGAAAGGCGAGGCAGTTGTGAAACCCTGGAGAAGAGGAAACAGTGGTGCCCCTCAGGTAAGGGGGCACGATCAGACGTGGACACGACAAGGCTTAGATGGAGAAAGTACCTGGCTGCTGCACACCTGCTGTCATGACACCTTGTCCTTGGGTGACAACTTTTGCACAAATTCCCTCTGTGGAGGGGCAGCCCATCCTCCTGAGAGAGGTCATGTTGCTGCTCTGCCTTCCATGGCGTCCCAGTACCCTTGGGACAGGCCCAAGCTTCTGAGCCACCTACAAAGCCCTTTATAATTGGGCTGCCCCCCTCCCCGGCACACCGTCACACTGACCCACCTGTCATTCTTAGACTCAACATGCTCTATCATACGTCTGAGCCTTTACATGAGCTGTTCCTTCCACCCAGAATGCTTTTCCTCTTGTCTCCTCTGCCATCCTCCAAGACCCCACTTCAGCCCACCTCCTCCAGGAAGCCTGCCTTGACCCACCAGTAATTGTGTCTCCCTGAATCTTTCCCTCTATAGGGAAAACAATCCCACTTTCTGTGGCCCATCCTCTAGGGACCCAAGTCCACATCTCAGTTTTGGCTCTTCCTCACTGTGTGGCTATGGGCCAGTCCCTGGTCCTTCTGAGTCTTAGTTTTTCCTTCTGCTATTCCCTGCCTCACAGGTTATTGAGAGAATCAGATATGCTGAAAGGAGAGGCTGGGGTTAGGAACAGGGGTTAAGGAGCTGGGCAGACCTGGGTTCAAATCCCAGCTCCTTGCTTACTAGCTATGTGATCTCGGGCCAGGCACGGCTTTTGTGAGCTGCCCATTGCCCACCTGTAAGCTGGAAATCATGACAGCATCACCCTCAGAGGGCAGTTGGGAGAATTAATGGGGTTGTGGCATGTAAAGTGCTTAATATGTGCCTGGCACACAGAAAGATTTCAACAAATAGATAGTAACCATGACAATTAAGCAGGGAGGGGAAGGGATTTGTAATTTCTAAAGTGCTATGGAGGTGGGAAGGATTCTCATGATTTCATTGCGACTTTTGCGGGCCCTGGATGGAAAGAAGCAGGGGGTACTTCCTTCTCACCCTCAGCTGTGGTTGCAGCACTTCGGGGTTCATCTCCTGAGCCGGGGTTAAGTGGTTCCACACCCACCCCCAGGCCCCGCTCACAGCGATTGGGATTCCATGGGTCTTGGGTGGGCCCTAGACTCTGCAAGTGCCCCAGGAGAGTCTGGAGCAGGTGGGTGGAATCCACGCTTTCAGCTGCGGCCCTGCGATGCCCGCTGTGCCCCTTCCACCGAAGCTGTTTCCAGGGTCGGTGCAGGGAAGCTCAGCACCCTGGAGCAGCCACTCTAATTCATGCAAAGGAAGGTGCTCAGTTTTGCCCTATTTATAGCTTATTTATGAAGAAGGAAAAACAAGGGCCCAGTTGCCCTAGCAACCAGGAGCATCATGGGCTGATTTCCTGCCATGGGAAGATAGCCAAGTCTCCTGTCTCCTTGTGGGGGGCACTTTCAGATGTGTGTGTTTCCTGGCAGAAGATGGGGGTGGGCCATCTCGGGTGGTCCCACGCTGGATTTTCTGTCAGCCTGAAGGTGGTGGGGGGAAGCCAGCCTCTGCCAGCCCATGCTGCTTGCTGGGTACTTGCAAATTCCAGGGTGATGCTGGGTCACACGTGGCTGAGCTTTCAGTGTGGGATGCACCCTCTTGTCTCCTGATCTTGGTGCTAACTCCTGCTCCGGGTACCCACCCTGGTCCCCAGGCAGACTTGGGGGCCCTTCCCCAGCTGTGCTCTGGCGTGTCTCCTTTAGGGCACTTAGCACAGTGAGCTGGAGGTGTATCCCCTAGCCAACATCTTTCAGGGTGTTACCTGGCACAGAGCCTGGCACCAAGGAAGGGCCTAATAAATTTTGAATGAATGAAGTATATTGCAATTTACATTGCATGATCTCATTTGGTGCATATGAAGTAAGGTAAGCATTATACTTTTCTCTTATTTTACAGATTAGTAAACTGAATGTTTCAGTTTGCTAAAGCTGCCAGAATGCGATATACCAGAAACAGTTGGCTTTTACAATGGGAATCTATCAGCTTACAAATTTACAGTTCTAAGACCATGAAAATGTCCAAATTAAGGCATTAACAGGATTGATATCTTCTCTGAAGAAAGACCACTGGCATCTGTGACACCTCTGTTGCATGTGAAGGCACATGGCTGGAGTCTGCTGGTCCTTCTCTCCAGAGTTTAATTTCTGGCTTCAGCAGCTTTATCTCTGAGCTTCTGTGGTGTTTTTCTGTCTTTCATCCTCTTAAAGGACTCTAGTAAAGGATTAAGACCCACCTTGAATTGGGTGTGTCACATCTTTGTTGAAACAACCTAATCAAAAGATCCCACCCACAATAGGTCTGCACCCACAGGAATGGATTAAATGAACGTGGCATTTTTTGGAGTACATAACAACTTCAAACCAGCACACTGAGATTCAGGGAGGTGAAGCGACTGGCCTAAGGTCACACAGCTTAGCTGGGTGAAAGTCATAGAGGAGGAAACCTTGCTTTTGCTCTGGTAAGCCTCCAAGGAATGTGGGATCTTGGGTTCCAGTGGGGCCATAATTGCTGGGGCAGTGGTGGTGATGTGGTGTCTGTTTTGGGGCTGGGAGGGGGATGCTTTGAATCTTGACTCTGCCACTTACCAGCTGTGTGACTAGAGCTAGTGACTTCACCTCTCTGGGCCTCAGTTGCCTCATCTATAAAGTGGGGCAATGGCACCTGATGCTTGGGGCTGTTAGCTCCTTGCGGGCAGGCACTGTGCCTGTCTCTTGCTCATCCATTTTCCCAGGGCCTCATACATTCTAGGTGCCCAGGATGACAAAAAGCCCCTGTATATAAAGTAGTTAGGACAGAGCCTAGGGTGTTGGGTGCTCTCAGGGAATGTTGGTGGTTATTATATTATTGGGAAACTGAGGCACAGAAAGTCTGATGACTCCCCTGAGGTCACACAGGCACATCCTGAGCAGAGGTGGTCAGTCAGATTTGGTGGGACTGCCAGGGATTAAGTGGGACTGTGTTCAGGCCCTGTGGCTCCAGTCCCAGGGAGTAGCAGCCGTGCTGGACAGAGAAACTCGGGGTTCTGGGGACCCAGGGCTGCCCACAATATGGCTAGAGGGACCGAGGCTGCGGTCTGGGACTGTGGGGGCTGAGTGGGGTTTGCTCTGCCATGGGCTCAGCAGCTCACAGTCCAGGCCGGCTGCCTGGAGGCTTTCGGGCGCCCTCTGCTGGGCTCTAGCCACCGCTGCCGGCCACCTCCAGAGGCCATAAGATGAGGCAATGCCACCTTCTCAGTTCTCTGGGTGTGAAAACAATACCAATGAAACCCAGATGAGAGGAGAAGTGCCTTGTGGAAAAACTGAGCTCACACCCTTCTCCATCTCTTCCAGCTCCCACCCAGACCGTCTGGCAGAACACAGATGCCCGGCTGCCACCCTCTGGGGTCTGCAGGCTGCTCTGCTTCCCTTCGATGCCCCTATACCAGACTCGTCACTGTTTCCTGAAAATGGTGGGTGTCCAGGTTTTTTT
>PVKY010006895.1:0-15476 GCA_004027775.1 Bradypus variegatus | reverse complement strand
CCCTCATATTTGAAGGACAGCTTTGCTGGATATAGGATTCTTGGTTGGTGGTTTTTCTCTTTCAGTATCCCAAATATATCACACCACTTCCTTCTTGCCTCCATGGTTTCTGCTGAGAGATCTGCACATAGTCTTATTAAGCTTCCTTTGTATGTGACGGATTGCTTTTCTCTTGCTGCTTTCAGGATTCTCTCTTTGTATTTGACATTTGATAATCTGATTATTAAGTGTCTTGGCATAGGCCTATTCAGATCTATTCTGTTTGGAGTACACTGTGCTTCTTGGATCTGTAATTTTATGTCTTTCATAAGAGATGGGAAATTTTCATTAATTACATCCTCTATTATTGTTTCTGCCCCTTTTCCCTTCTCTTCTCCTTCTGGGACACCAATGATACGTATATTATTGAACTTTGTTTCATCCTTAAGTTCCCAGAGACGTTGCTCATATTTTTTCATTCTTTTCTCCATCTGCTCCTTTGCATGTAGGCTTTCAGGTGTTTTGTTCTCCAGTTCCTGAGTGTTTTCTTCTGCCTCTTGAAATTTGCTGTTGTATGTTTCCATTGTGTCTTTCATCTCTTGTGTTGTGCCTTTCATTTCCATAGATTCTACTAGTTGTTTTTTTTTGAACTTTTGATTTCTGCCTTATGTATGCCCAGTGTTTTCTTTACAGCCTCTATCTCCTTTGCAATATCTTCTCTAAACTTTTTGAATTTATTTAGCATTAGTTGTTTAAATTCCTGTATCTCAGATGAAGTATACGTTTGTTTCTTTGACTGGGCCATAACTTTGTTCCTCTTAGTGTAGGTTGTAATCCTCTGTTGTCTAGGCATAGTTTCGTTGGTTATCCAGTCAAGCTTTCCCAGATCAGAACAGGCTCAGGTCCCAGAGGGAAGAAGTATTCAGTATTTGGTTTCCGTGAGAGTTTGTCTTAGAAAACTGCTCCACTCTGTGCCTTGGGTCACTGTGCTTTTCTGCCCAGCAGGTGGTGCCTGTTAGCCTATAATTCTTGACTGGTGTGAGGAGGTGTGGCCGTGTTCCCCCAGGCTCTGGGGTCTGGTTCTGAATGGAAAGGGCCCCACCCCTTTCCTCTTAGAGAAGATAAACCCCCTAGGGGGAGGTCATTAGCATTTCAATGGTGTCTCTCTCTGCTTGTGCTATCTCCGCCCTTCTCTGAGTCACAGGTCCTGGGAACTGTAATGGCTGGGGCTTTCTCCACTGAGCCGAGAAAAGAAACAGATAGTCCCCTTCAGACCAAGTCCAAGCAAGGTCAGTCATCACCCAAAGCCTCTGTCTGTTTTCTGGGGATTCATACTTGTAGTGAGCAGTTCACATTTGCTACTTAAAACCCCGGTTGGAGCTCAGCTGAGCTATATTTGCTTGCTGGGAGAGAGCTTCTCCCTGGCACCACGAGGCTTTGCAGCTCGGGCTATGGGGGAGGGGTCTCCCGGCTTGGATCTGCAGGTTTTACTTACAGATTTTATGCTGTTATCTCGGGCATTCCTCCCAATTCAGGTTGGTGTGTGATGGATGGATGGTATCGTTTGTCCCCCCGCAGTTATTCTGGATTATTTACTAGTTGTTTCTGGTTTTTTTTAGTTGTTCCAGGGGGACTACTTAGCTTCCACTCCTCTCTATGCCGCCATCTTCCAACAGTCCACCTAGACTTTTGGATCACATCCTGCCTTGACTTTTCTTTTTAAATCTCAGCCAATATCCAGGGATTTGGACCTTGTCCTTGGCTTTCTAGCAGGGCGGGACTGACAATATAATCTTGGGGCTGGCATTTGTATTGCACATACTGTGACTGGCACTGTCCTAAGTGGTTTGCATATTAGATCATTTAATCTACCCAACAACCCCATGGGGTGGGTTCCTTTATTATCTCCATTTTACAAAAGTGGAAACTGAGGCAGGGTTGCACACCGACTTGCTCAAAGCCAGGCAGCCGCTCGGCAGTGGGGTTGCGATCAGAACCCCGGGCAGCCTGTGGCTTAATCCCCTGCTCTGCCACTGAGGTGTCTGCTGAATGACAGCCCATGACGGGTGACTGTCCTGCCCTGGTCCTCTCCCCAGCCCAGCCCCAGAACCACGCTGAAGCCCAGGAGGTCACGCTCAACCTGGAGCCCATGCCCGTGGCCCACTGCGTCTCCACCGGGGGCCGCCCGCCCCCTCACATCTCCTGGTTCTCGCCCCTGGACGGGGAGGCCACCGACAGCCAGGTGCCAGGGCCCCTGCCCGGCACAGTCACCGTCACCAGCCGCTTCACCCTGGTGCCCTTGGGCCAGGTAGATGGCGAGAAGATCACTTGCAAAGTAGAGCATGAGAGCTTCGAGGAGCCCGTCCTGCTGCCTGTGACCCTCACCGTGCGCTGTGAGTACACCAAGACCTGACCCCACACCCAGTCCTGTCCACACTGGCGCCTCTAGGGCACTGTCTACGCCGCACCTGAATGTAGTCTACACTGGCTCTCATGGGCCACATTCTGTACTGCATCCCTCCCATGGTTTACACTGGCTCTCCTGAGCAACATCTATACCTGCCCCCCATTACCTCCATCGACTCTGCTAGCCCTTGGTTGATGCTGGTCTACACTGCTGGTTCCCCTGAGCTCTCTCTGTGCTGCCCCAACCAATGGTAACTCGGAGTGGGCTTGTAAGAGCCAATTCTGTACACCTGTTCCAAGTTCCACATTCAGTGAAGTAACACTGGTGGCTTGAACTCAGCTGTGGAGGAGTGTTTACACCAGGGAAATTGGCAAGCACTACGAATCAGGGCTCTTATTGTTTCTTTCCCAGAGGGCTGGTTTATCAGCACTTCACAGCCCCCACTATCACCCCTTCTGGCGCCTGGGGACCCCAGGCAACCCGGCTCCCTCACTGTCTCAGCTACCCTGGGCCGTGGTCTACACCACCTACCCCAACATTGTCTCCCCAGCACCCCTCTTTGTCTGACTCTCCTGGGGTCTCCACACTGACCCTGTCTGCCAGTATTATTTACATTGTCCCCCACCCCGAGCCCTGGCAATGCTGACCCCTCCTGATGTGTTCTTTGTGCTTGGCACTCTTCACGTGGACCCTGGCAAGGATTAGCTTTGTTGACTCTTCTAATCACTCTCCCAACCTCCCCACACCCCACAAGCTCACCAGGCAGTGCCTGCACGTACACTGATCCCCAAGCCTTGTCTACACCGGCTCCCTTAGGCAGTATTCACTATATGCACCAACACATGGCTAAGCTCCCCTGAGTGTTGTCTACACTAAGTTTCTCTTGGTGTCTACACTGGTTCGCCAGATACTACTGCTCCAACACCCTCCCTCCCCACATCAGCTACTCTGAGTGTGTCACAATAACGCACACAATCATCTGCAGCAGCTCCTTCACACTCCACCTGCCCTGAACAGTAACTCCCCAAATCCTCCACACTGGCTTTCCTGCAGAGTGTCTACACTGGCCGCAGCCTACGCAGCCTGGGATGACTCGCCCCGGGACAGTTCCCGCTGCTTTCCCTCCTGCCATCCACCCCATTTCCTTAGGATTCCCATTTATCTCTGCACCTACCCCTACCCTCTGGAAATCTCTCCATGTGAGCCAGCTCCCCCATCTCCTCCAGACCCCCCTGAGGTCTCCATCTCCGGCTATGATGACAACTGGTACCTTGGCCGCACTGAGGCCACCCTGAGCTGTGACGTCCGCAGCAACCCAGAACCCACAGGCTATGACTGGAGCACGTGAGTCAGGGAGGAGGGGCTGGGGGCTGGGACACCAGTGTCCTGAGAGAAGGCTGCAGGGTGCCCAGAGCCCTCAAGGAAGGGGGAAGCTGCAGTGGAAACTGAGGCAGGGTTGCACAACGACTTGCTCAAAGCCAGGCAGCCTCTCTGACCCTGTCTGCCAGGGGGCCCCGGTACCCCCTAACCTGCACCCCGCACCCCTGCAGGGCCTCGGGCATCCTCCCAGCCTCCGCAGTAGCCCATGGTCCCCAGCTGGTCATCCACCCCGTGGACAGAACGGTCAACACCACCTTCATCTGTACGGTCACCAATGCCATGGGCACGGGCCACGCCGAGCTGGTCATCCTTGTCCGAGGTGAGTGGGTCTTGGGGGCACCTGTGAAGACCCCAGTCTACCCCCTAACCATTCCTCTCTTCTGAGTTTGGGGGCTGCAGTGGGGGAGGCTGTGCCACCAACTGGGGTGTGGGTGGGATTCAGACACACCTCACTGCTCTCTGAGGGTGCTCTGGCTTTCCCCTCTCGCCCCCCAGGCTGGCATCTGGATTGGGGTGACAGGGATGGCGTCAGGGGACGGGTTAGGAGGATGATGCCTGTTGTGGAGGTTTCTTAAGGAGACGCCTGGGAAGGGTCTTCAGGAAGGGACCTCAAAAAGCCACTGGGGGGCTCCGGCTTATGACTCACCCACAGAATCAAGGAGGTGGTCAGGGGCAAGAGTCAGAAATGCAGATGGGCCCAACCACACACAGCCGGAGCAGAAAAGAACAAAGAAACACCAGGCCCAGGGGAAGGGCCGATGGAAATGAGGCGAAAATCACCCTGGAGGCCCACAAACCTGGATGGAGGCAGGGAAGCCACCCAGCCCCGTGCCCCAAGAGACAGGGACACACAGACACCGCAGGGTCCCCCCAAGCCAGAACCCACCACCTGCAGGACCTGCATCTGGAGAGAGATGCCCGTGCCACATGATTCTGGGGCAGCAATGCAGAGGCACCGAGACAGAAGCACATTGGACAGTAATCCCACCCACTCAGACCCATCGTCACCAAGATGCACTCCCTGCAAAAGCGGTGACACCAGCCAGGACACACTGCAACAAAGCCAGGGAAGAGCCATGCTTGTATAAACACCGTCTTAGCATCCTCCACCCCACCTCCTCCACAGCACACCTGGGCAGACAGGCAGGCAGACTGGTTGTCCTCGTCACACAGACAGACAGATACACACCCAAAGACAGACTCCCACAGCCAGAGACAGTGGAAACAGACTTCCTTACTGAGATGTGATCTCCCGCTCACATGCACATTTGGAGAGAACCCAAATGCCCAAAGGAAAACAGACCCCTATTTCCAGACATGACATACCCACTAGGAAACAATGTCACAAACCATCCCAGAGGGAAATCTGCCTATCCCCTGCAGGTCCGGCAGGCTCCTGTTCATAGGGACACACATCCCCAGAGGGGGACACTCTGACACACGTGCTGGGAGCAAAATCTATCTCAGACGGCCACAGTCCCCCCGCAGAACCGCCGTTGCTCAAACACACACTCAGAGATGCACGCCTTCAGAAACTCTGAGAAACCCCGCTGTGGAGAGTCTTGCTCACCAGAACCTCATCCTGCAAATATTTGTTGAGGTGAGCGAGACCCAGGCCCTGCCCGCAAAGGAACACACAAGGAGGGGCTGCTCCCCCCATCCAGCAGGACAGCAGACTGGAAATCCGGCCCCTGCACCTCTAACCCAAAACTCCACACCTGAGAACTCACCTCCCCACTCCCACTGCTCAGGAGACACCTCAGGGGTGTGGAGCCCGCAAAGTGCACAATCACACTTGAGAACAATCGGACAAGCAGACAACCACAAAAACGTGGACATCCCCACCCCACCCCAGACACACAGGCACCGTTGAAAGAAACCCAGGGCCTTCCACTGCTGGGAACACCTCCGGTCTCAAAGAGAATGCAGGGCTTCAGATTCAGCCCTTCCACAGTGTACACCCGTGAGCTGTACGCAGAGTCACACTCCCAGCAAAAGACAACCCCTGCTTCCCCAT
This sequence comes from Bradypus variegatus, assembly GCA_004027775.1. NCBI lineage: Eukaryota > Metazoa > Chordata > Mammalia > Pilosa > Bradypodidae > Bradypus > Bradypus variegatus. Next base: position 9,693 of record PVKY010006895.1, on the reverse strand, counting down.
CCCCCTCACAGACAGCCACAGACCCACCCCCAGTCCGAAACATCATTGCAAAGCCCCAGGCCCCGAGGGGGACACCCACAGAATCATGGCATCACAGTCCCAGCACCCACATCCTGGAGTACCAACAGATGCCCACGCCCAGAGGGAAACCTCATTCAGACCTCTGGGTGGAGCCACCCCCAAAGAAACCCACCCTCCCGGGCACACTCACGCACACATACGCTCAGAGCCTCTGTGCCAAAGACACAATCTCAGATTTATGGCATAACAGACAAGCATGCCCTCCACGGCCCAGGCCAGAAATCGCATCAGGGACTTCCCAGGCTCATAAACGTGTCAGCCACCATCTCCAAAATCCCACCGGCAGCAGCTCGGACAGATGCGTGCCAACCCTTGCAACGGTTTCCAAGCATTTGTGACCAAGACTCAGTAAGAAATCCATTCCACGCCTGCACCTGGCGTGTGCTTATAGATGTGCACACAGTTTTATAAAACAGTCCTTACCTTTCACAGCTAAGATAAACTCTTTTTTTCTAGTATGCTTTTTTTTTTAATGTCCAGACCCCCCAGTTTGAAAACACCACTCTGAAGGAAACATCTGGAAGCACAGTCCAGCAGCAGATCCCCTTTGGCCCACCACCTCAGCCCCTCCTGTGTGTGGGGGGGGTGGCATCTGACCCCACACTGGTCTCACCCAGTCAGGACCTGCCTGCCTTGGGGGTGGGGTGGGGAGGTGTGATGTGGTTCCCTTTGCACCCCGACTGGGTCCCTCCTTAGTGCTCCCTGGCTTCCTCTCCACCTTCCTCCCCCGCCCATTGCCCCCTCTCTTCCCATCCTGGGACTGAGCTCAACACAGCTCTTGCTGGTTCCACCCAGAGATCCGATGACCTTGAGTGCCAAGATTTTGTGGGGATCCCACAGCCCATACCCCAGGGGTTGCAAACTCAGGTGCCTTTACAGGGGGTAGGTGGGTGCCACGAGTGATGAGTGGCGCGGCCAGCAGTGGAGAGCTGGTGTCCCACCCGCCCAGGTGGAGCTGCAAATTCTGACTTGCCAGATCTCCTGATTTCTTTTTTCCTAAGAATATACCTGTCTTTTTAGGTGCAATCATTAGATTTTTGGAATGTTGGCTAGTTTTGTTGTTTTCTTTTTTTAATTTTGACAGTGGTAACATACATACAACATAGCATTTCCCATTCTAACCATTTCCAGTGGTACTAGTTACATTCATAATGTGCTGCCATCATCAGCATCCATTACCGGAACTTTTTCATCACCCCAAACAGAAATCCTGTACCCCTTAAGCTTCAACTCCCAGCCCCTGGTAATCTGTAATCTAATTTTTCTGACTCTGAATTTGCATATTCTAATTAGTCATTTACATGAGACCATAAAATGGCTGGGAGTTTCAATTTTTGAAAAACACTGTGCAGGTATAAAGAAACACATCTGGGGGCCACCAGTTTGCAACCCCACCCTGTGCAGAGGCCCAGCCTGTGGCAAAGGGTAAACGGCTTCTCTCTGCCCCCCTGCACCTCCATTCTTCAGCACAGTCAGGGGCTCCCCCCTAATTCTGGCCACTGCCCCCCTCAACCTGTGTCCCCCCCCCCAAATGTATCCTCTTGACCCTGTGTCTCCCTCTCCCGTCTCTCCTCCTCTCTGCTCAGACACCCACGGGCCTTACCAGGACACGTGGGTCCAGTGGTGCTGGGCTGTGGGGGGGCACTGCTGGTGCTTCTGCTTCTGACTGGGAGGGGGAGGGGTCCTTGGCCTTCGTGCTATTGAGGAAGAGTAGAAGGAAGAGTCCCAGAGGAGGGCGAGAAGGCAGAGGAGTCTAGATCCCAAAGCTCAGGTATTTGGGAATGGAGGGCCCTGTCTTCCGGGCACCCACAGCCCCTGGTTCCATGAGACCAGAGGGCAAGGACAAGGAGGAAGGAGGGAGAGGCAGAGAAAGGCTTGAATTTGCTTCCACCCCCGGCCTTTGAGGACTACGTGGAGTCCCAGCTGGAAGGTTCCCTGCAGGCCGCATCTGTGTGACTTGGAAACTGAGAGAGACAGAGCTGGGATGGTCCAGGCCCCCTGCCGCCACCTCCTGCCAGCAAAAGGGGTTCTTGCCAGCAAAGGGTCCCCTACTGGTTGGACTTGTTTGTTTGGATGACACTGGAGCCTGAATGTGCCACCTCTGCCTTCCTGGAACTTGGACGTGAGGAACATCTCTGTCTCCAAGGCTATGTGGGAAAGACAGGCCTTGGGACAGCTTGTGACCTGAGACCCAAAAAGAAGCCCCAAGAGACTCTTTGACTTTTGGGCTGCCCCAGGCCCTGTGACACTCAGGAGTACATAAACGTCTTGGAGAAAGTCATCAGGGGGGTTTCGTAATACCATCGGACCACCCCCCCCCCACCTTGGATCCTGGGGAAGGAATGCGTGGCACAGGGACTGTTGGGTTCCAGGGGTGGGTGAGGCCTGAGAACTGAACTCCTGGGTCTCCAGGAATTTGGAGGCAGAGGGGGTGCCTCTGGGCCCTGCCTGGTAAAGGTTAGACTGTAGAAGGCCTTGGGGGGCTTGGGTCCCTCAAGGACACTGGATGCCCGAGACCTCTGAGGCAAGTGGGCGTGGGAATCAGGTCAAAGGTTCTGGCTTCAGAGGCTGCAGCACTTAGACTCCTGGGCCCCAGGACAGAGGCGCCTACAGGGTGGAGCTGGCCAGACCAGTCGGAGGCCCATTTGTGGGCTGGGCGCCTGCATTCAAGGGCCCTGTGGGGGGAGGGGTGCAGAACTCCGGTTTCCTGAGGAAGTGGAAGGCGGAGGGACGTGGTCTATTCTCTGGGGCCTGACTCCGTGCAGTTGTTGAGGATTTTGGGAGAGATTTGGTCCCCACTTTCCCAGGGCCCTAAGGTAATGGGGTCATTGGTGGAATCAGCAGGCCCCTCAGGAACCAGGAAAGCCCCATCTGTCAACAACAAGCCTCCTTCTTCTTCCCTTGCCCCATAGCTGAGCCCGGGGCCGGGGTGGGGGGTGGATTTTAGTGATTCAGAGGGAGTACCACACACTGCTCCCCCTGTTCCCCCAACCAGAAAATCTCCCAGCCCCAGCCTGGATATAGTCACATGGCTGTCCCTTAACCGCAAGGGAGGCTGGGAAATGTAGTCTTTCTTCTGGGTAGCCATGTGCTCCGCTAAACTCTCCAGTACTATGAGAAATGGGAGGGGCGGGGGTTGGCTGTGCTGGATATTGGTCCTGGAACTTCCCCCAGGGGTGGAGGGAGTGAGCAGTGTTAGAATCCCAGTTCTGCCACTTTCTGGAATGTGTAGTGGGCAGAGCACCTCTTCTCCCAGAGCCTCAGCTGCTTCTGTCATATGGGTGTGTGTGGGGGGGTAGTAGCTGCCTCAATAAGGCGGGGCAGGAAGTGGTGCAGGGCTGAGCGACTGGGAGGGAGCTTGGTGTACAATTGTTTATTCAACTAATATTTACTTCCACTTGCTCTGTGCGAAGGGGACCCTGTGCTCGGCAATGCTGGGGACACAGTGGTGACCCAGTCAGGCCTGGCCCTGCCCTCTTGGGACACTTAGTCGATGGGAATAACCGTTTTAGGATGGTGGTGAGTGGTCTGTGCCCCTCCAGAGTGTGCCAGGCTGCTGAATGGGAAGTCTGGAGATCAGAGAGCCCTGGGATCTAGACAGCCTTCCTCTGTGAAGCTTCTAGCTCCTCATCTGTACAGGGGGTGGGATGTAAGGGTGAAACTCGGGCTTTTTTCCACATGCGCATGTTATTCTGGTTGTTTACTGAATGTGCCCTCCCCCCACACACACACACACACGGCAATGGGAGGTCAGCGCCAGGGGGGGCAGGAGCAGGGAATTTTGCCCGAGGCTGTCCCCAACACCAGCAGGCTGGGTAGGTCCTTGAATGCCCGTGCTGGCTGCTTGCATGGCTGGAAATCACCTATGTGCCAGGCCCTACCCCTGGCAGCTCACAGTCTAGTGTGGAAAGTGTGGAAACAGGTAGTCGCTCCAGGAACAACGTCTTTAGGAGAGGAGAGGTCCAGGGGACCGGGGACTCCCAGCTGCTGTTCCTGTTAGGTTGGGTCTCCGCTGCGGATGACTCCACTCCCTGGGGTGAATGAAGGGGTTTTGATCCCAATCCCAGAATTTTGCATTCTCTACATTTTAACCCCTGGCCCCACCACCCCACACCCCCCAGAAACACAAAGTCACCTTCCTGCCCTCTCTTCCCCCTCTCCCCGTCATCACTCTGTTCTTGCCACCTGGTCTCCTTGCTCTTCCTTAAAATCCCCTCAACACTCCCAACTCAGAGCCTTTGCCCTGGCTGTTCCCTCTGCCTGGAACACTCCCAGATATTCCAGGGCCGGTCCCCCACCTCTCTTTTGGGTCTTTGCTCAAGTGTCACCCTCAGCCTCGCAGTAAGGCCCCCCCTGGTTTGAGCCCCCACTCCAGCCACTTCCTCACCTTGGCCCCACTGTCTCTATCCCATCCAAGGCTATCAGCACATTCTCTTTGTTGGGTTGCCTTTGTCCTCCCTGCCCAAACTAGAACACGAGGCCCTGGAGGGTGGGGTCTCGCCATGTTTTGTTCGCCGGGCACCCAGCAAATGCCCGGGAAGGAGGAGCTGGGGGACAGATGCCCCCCGCCTGGGCAGCTGGGTGGGGGCTTGGGGTGGGCCACAAGGGGCTGCGACTTCCACCTGGAAACCCCTCCTCACGCTCTCCCTCCCTTCGCAGACACCCCTAACACCGCGGGCGCGGGAGCCACGGGCGGCATCATTGGGGGCATCATCGCCGCCATCATTGCCAGTGCTGTGGCCGTCACGGGCATCCTCATCTGCCGGCAGCAACAGAAGGAGCAGAGGCTGCAGGGGGCGGAGGAGGAAGACGAGTGAGTGACGCGCCCTGAGGGGAGGCGCGGAGGGGCCCCGGAGCGGGGGGAGCACCGGGTGAGGGGTGAGGATGAGGAAAATCGGAAGGGCCGTGTGGAACAGAGACCCGAATTCACAAGACTGAGGTGGGGGCGGGAGGGAAGTCCGCTGCTGTCTCCTGTGAAGCGGGGTTGTGGCATGACAGGTGGGCTCGGTGAGGTCGTCCAAGCCCGGGCTCCTGCCATCCTGTTGCTCCACCTTCCCTACGTGGAGACTTTGTTCGCATCCCAAGATGGTTCCCCACTCGAGGAGGAGCCATTGCCAGGAAGGTGTCCGTACGTGACAACCAGACAAGGCTGTCCCAGCCTTAAAGACCCCACCCCCACCCTATTCCATTGGGGGAAGGAACAGCTGCGAAGTTAGACCCACCACTTTCTCTCGCTTCCCATTGGTCAGGACAGTCACTTGGCTGCCACCCCCAGCCGCAATGGAGACTGGGAAATGTAGTCTTCTGGGTAGTCAGTGCACTGCTGAACTCTCCAGTGCTATGAAAAATAAGGCGGGGGCGGGGGGATGGTGCCGTACTGGATTGTGGGGGGCATAAGCTGCACTTTTCAGCATACAGCACTCCTCCTGTACCAGACCTCGTGAGATGAGTTTTTTACACGGGTGTCCTTGCCTCACTAAAGCCCCACATGCATTCAGTGATCAAACAACTTTTAGTATTCGAAAAGCAACCACTCTAGGGCAGGCCCCAGAGGTTAGGAACACAATGATGAGACAGACATTTCAAAAGTGTCCACACAAGTAAATACGTCATGGAAACAAATTCTCAAGAGGGAGTCAACTAAAGAGGAAATGGGTTCAGAGAGCCAAAATCACTTGCTGGGGTTCATCCAGCAAATAAGTATTTTTGTGGCCATTTTTTTTCTCAAATAACACCAACTAGGGTATCTGGGGAGGGGTGGAGAAATAAACACTTGTTGAAAATGCACACCACCCCCCAAATTAAAGAAAAAAAGCACCCTCCTGGGCCTCACTCCAGACCCCAGCCCTACTGAATCAGGCCCTTTATAAGAAGGGCTCAGGAGTGGTATTTATAACAAGCTTCCTAAGTCACAATGATGCACAGTCAATTCAAGCCAACAACTTGCTATTGATCTCCTCCTCTGTGCCCAGCCCAGTCCTGGGACTCACAGTCCAGAGGAGGAGACAGAACTGTCCCCATACAGGGATGGCCCAGTATGGAAAGGGATGGGATAGGGGGGCTGAGGGGGCTGTGGGAGCTCGGGGGGTGGGGGGACACCTGATCCAGCCTGGGGATTCATGGAGGGCTTCCTGGAAGAGAGGTCATCAGAGCTGGAGATTAAAAGGATAGTAGGCACCCTTCATCATTATGTATGCGGGATGTTTGGTGTAGGGGTTGCAGAATGAGAGAATTTAATCTAGTTTGGGGGACAGCAGAGCACTGCTCATTCATTTGTTCATTCTTTTAACAAACAGTTGCTGAATTCCTCACAGTGAGTTCTGGGGACACATTGCTAATGGCACAGACTCATTCTTTCCCTTGCAGAACTCACAGCAGGGTAGAGAATTGATCAACATCATAAATAACATTTATGTTGCCCCCAGTGGGGAATGCAGGGTAGATCTGACCATGTATCAGGAACTCCTCATCGATCTGAAGAATCAGGGAGGCTTCCTGGAAGAAAAGGAATTCATGGGATGAGTAGGAGTTAGCCAGATGTGTGTGTGTGGCGGGGGATGGGGGAAGCAGAAATTCTGTTCCAGGCAGAGGGAACAGCATGTGGAGTGACCCTGAGGTCAGAGGGCTTTGCACCTGACTCCGTATCGTACCCCACAGCCTGGAGGGACCTCCCTCATACAAGCCGCCAACCCCAAAGGCAAAGATGGAAGAGATGGAGATGGTGAGCACATTCCCTGGAGCCCAGGCTGCCGCCACCTCCCCATCCACCTTTTCCCACTGACCTCAGGGCTGGTGGGGAGAGGCTGGCTGGGGGTGGGGATCCTGATCTGCCCCTTCCCCTCCTGCCACAGACTTCCCAGCTCTTCACCCTGGGGGCCTCGGAGAACAGCCCACTCAAGACCCCCTACTTTGATGCCAGCATCTCAGGCACTGAGCAGGTAGGAGCTCTGAGGGAGGACAATGGTGGGTCTGGGGTCTAGGTTTTAAGGGCCAAGGATCAGACCCTGGCATAAGAGGTCAAGGACTAAAGGTCACCACTCTGAGTCAGGGCTATGTCTCTGGTCAGAGCTTAGAGCACTGAGATGCATTCAGGATTTGGTGGTGGAGGTCAGGGGTGAAAACATTCTCGAGTTGAAAGTCACATGGCCCATGAGACTTGCTTGAGATACTACCCTAGGAGTTGGAACAAGATGGGAATGGTCACTCTTCAGTGATCTACTGCAGGTCAGGGGTCAAAATAGGAGGCTGAGACAAGTCAAGGTTCAAGAAGCTATATAGGATTCAAGAGTCAGTAGTTGAGGTCAAGATTGAAGTTTCATGGGGCAAGACTTGGGGTCAGAGATCAAGGGACAAAAGAGAGCCTAGGGTGAAGTCCATGCCCTGGGCTTTGGGTTGGGGGTGAGTGGTGTGATTGTCCCATTGCAGCACTGACCCGGGGCATAAGGAGTGACAAGTGGTGAGTTCAGGTCTGGTTGGTTGGCATGAAGAGAAGATGGTCAGGATTTGGGGGCCAAAAGACAGGTTAGGATTCTGTGTCATGCTTGGGAGGTGACGGTGGGCTCCTACCCCTCTCCCACCTCCAGGAAGTGCCTCGATACCATGAGCTACCCACCCTGGAAGAACGATCAGGGCCCCTGCTCCTGGGGGCCACCAGCCTGGTGCCATCAGGGCCGCCAGCTGTGGAGACAGTTGCCCTGGATCTAGAGAACGAAGATGAGGACGAGCAGGAGGAGGACTGCCTGGACAAGATCAATCCCATCTATGACGCCCTGTCCTACGCCAGCCCCTCTGATTCCTACCAGGGCAAAGGCTTTGTCATATCCCGGGCCATGTACGTGTGAGCCACCACAGCCTGGGGCTCTTGCCTCTCACCTTCTGATCCCTCAACTTTCTACCAGGGATCTGATACCTCTGACCTCTGGCCAGGCCACTGTCCGTCAACACACATATCTCATCTGTGACTTCTATCTTGATGGCTCCACCACGACCTTTAATCCATGATATCTGACCCAGAGAAACCCACCATGACAATGGAAACCTGGTAACCTTATCCCATGAGGCAGGGGATACAGGAGTATGTTTCTGCACAATCTCTGACCCAAGGATTCCTCTCGACAACTGTGGCCTTACACCATACTTCTCTTCTGCCTGCCAACATCTCCAGACTCCCCCACAATCTCAAAGAACATTCCAGACCTCCATTTGTCCTCAGGCTGTAAACCCCAATAGCTCTGCTGGGGTGGGTGTTGGGGGGCTCCCTGCTGCTCAGACCTGAGCCCTCCAGGCAGCAGAGCCTCACTTCCCCCCTCCCCAACCTTGTCTGTTCCTTGAAGGCAGAAGGAGGGGGTTCCCCCAGCCCAAGACAGCTTCCCCATCTCCTCCCTCCTGCAGGCAGGAGTGTCAAGGTCCAGACCCTTCCCTGAACCCCACCACCTCAATTCCTGTCTATGGGGCATGGAGCCCCAGCCCAGGGCTAAATGGGGTGTGCTCTGGACAGAGTGCCTTGACAGCCTTGGGAGAAGAATTTGCTGTTACCTTGAAGACTACTGAGCCCTTTTACCTCTTCCCAGTGGGATGGGAACCCAAAATCCCCCTGGGAGAAAAGTGGGTCACTTGGGTTGGGGTAGCATTTCCTACAAAATATTAATTTATACTTTGACCAGGTCTTGTGTTTTCTGTGGTGCATGAAAGAAGTAAGGGTCGGACACAATGGGTAATGAATAGGGGGCCCAGGGCTTGAGGATAAAGGAGGAGAATTAGCCGGCTGGAGGTCCAGACAGGTTACAGACAAAAACAACATGGACAAAGATATGAAGAAAAGAACTAAGTGTGAGGGTAATGAGCAAAAATTTATAAACCTAAGGCAGAACGAGGGCAATGGAAGAGGGTCATGGAGGAAAATGATGGTTAACAAAAAGGAATCGGGGCATCAGCGGTCTTATGAGAAATGGAGTGAAATAGAACAAGGATAGAAATAGCAGTAATTGAGTAAGAAGGGCTTAGGTTTGGTGTGTAAATGACAAGAGTAGGACAAAGGCAAAATTGCGAATAATGTTTAAGATGGAGCCAGGGCATGATGGGTAATGGATCTGAATGAATGAGCCAGAGGAAGAGTGCTGAATAATGGAGAGAAATAGGGGCCGCGGGCACTACGGGTAATGCATAGGAATGGACTCAAAACATGACGGGTAATTAAACATTGGCAGAAGAATGATGGAAGTGAGCAGGCAGGAAAGGGCCGAATGCAGTAAGAGCCTTGAAGCTGAAATGAATGGGACGGAGGGAGCCATGACGGGTAATAGGATAGAATGAATGAGCCAAACAGAAGTTGCAGTGACCGACGGGTACAAGGCATGCTGGGTAACAAAAGGGGTGGGTCTAAGGCAGCTGTTGCGTTATTAGGTGACGGGGAATTGTGGGTAACGAGGACCAGAGAAGGGTTCACCAGGTAGCCGGCTAGAATTCTCCCGAAGCACTATGGGAAGGGCCAGCACTTCCGGTCTTCTGTCGGCGACTCTGGACCTGAGGGCAACCCCTCTGCCACGGTGCCTGGTGGGACGCAAAACCTGACCTTGCTGCCTAGCAGCCTCTTCCGTGCAACGCACCTTCACC
>PVKY010006894.1:0-15474 GCA_004027775.1 Bradypus variegatus | reverse complement strand
GGGAAGAGACGGTGGTGTGACAGGATCTTAAGGGTGATGGATTGGGGTTATCGGGGGAGAGGGGTCGGGGTATTATGGAGTTGTAAGTATGGGATTTGTACTGTTTTAGCAACCATTCCTGTATAATTGAACTTATTTCAAAATAAAATTTATTAATAAAAAAATAAAATAAAATAAAATAAATGGTAGGCCACCCAGGGATGCCAAAAAGTAAATAAATAAAAATAAATGGTAGGAAAAAAAATTTTTTTAAAGACTACACATAATCATCATGAAAATGTTTATATGAGTTATCAAGCTTTTCTTAACAAAATCTTTAAAAGTTGCTTCTAAAATAGTAACTCATTTTTTTAACTTTTTATTTTGACAGTTATAAAAAAATACAAACCCTATATAGAGAACTCCAGAATAACCCTACTCCCCTGGATACACAGATCCACCAATTTTAACATTTTGCCACATTTGCTAAGGCAAATCATTCTAGCTATCTATCCACCATTCCATTTATTGATCCCTCTATCCATATACCTATCCATTTATCAATCCATTTTCTGAACACTTGAGTGTGGGTTGTATATATCATGCTCCTTGAACCCTTAATACTACCATGTACATTTCCTAAGAACAAGGATACTCACTCATGTATCCACCTTACATGCAGTTATCAAGAAATTTAACATCGATAAAAGGCTTACAATTTAACATTGATATAAAGCTTACAATCTATGTTCTTTTTTTTCATGTGTACCCATAATATCCTTTTGAGGCTTCTCTCCTCCCTTGCTAGATCCCATCTAAGATCATATAATGCCCTGAATTCTCACTGTCTCTTTAGTTGCTCTTCCTTTTTAAAAAAAAACAAATTGTAGGAACATATATACAACATAAACATGTCATCTCAACCACTCCCAAACATACCATGCAGTGGGATTAATCACATTCCCTATGTTTTGGTATCTTCTATTACTAAAACTTTCCATCTCCCCAAACAGAAACCTTTCATCCATTTTGCGCTAACTCCCAGTTCGCCCTGTTCCCCACCCCTGACAACCTGTACTGTAATTTCTATACTCTATAAGCTCACATATACTCTACAATATAATAGTGACTCCACTTTTAAATAGTCATTTTTCTCAAGCCGAATAATTCTTGTCTATATTGCAATCTAAAATGTTATCACTTGATTTATGTCAAATACACGTTGACCTTCATTATTTATTATCTGATCTGATTTTTAGATCCCTAGTGCCCAACACAAAGCCTAACAGTCTCAAATATTTTTTTAGCTTAAATATGCTTTGTTCTTGTCCTAAATAGTCATGTTCTGTGTGTACTACTATAAGCTATTATATAACAAGAGGTGGGGAAAATTAAAAAATACTGCAGTACTACCAGCCATTTAACATGCTGAGTTTCCACAGTTGCTTAGTGGGTGTTCTGAAACTAGGCCATATTTCTGGTATTAAACATTTCAAATCACTACTTCCAAAGTACAGAAATAAATGTATTCAAGATTAAATCATAAAGCCTTACCATTTTAAGCTGAACAGTATATAAGCATCCCATTTGTGAGTTTAGAACTGTAATCAACACATGGCAGATAAACTAATATTTGCTTATTTTAGCAACAAAATAAGGAATAACTAGCTCTTCTACTTACACTTAAATAGTGCGATAGAATAAAATAAATCATGACATTAAGGTAAAATGCAGTTTATCTGACCTAGAACTAAAGCCTGCAGTGAAATTTTGAATTCTATATCTCAGAAGATTTACAAACTAAAACTAAATATATTCTATTTCAGGTCACCCAGTCTTCTACAAAAAAGTGAATTATGACCTCTAAACTAATTTTCCCAGTCTAGGCTTTCAGGAAATGCCAGGAGACTAAAGCTCACTCTCTTTAACAGAATAAAAATTGCAGAAATGCTTATGCCATTTTGTTGTATCATTGCAACAGGTACATTTTCATTTAAAACTGATCAAGAAAAACATGTCAGTTACTCAATTTTACATATTTCAAAGCTAAGGTAACCCTCTATAAATTACAAGGTAGTAATATTATATCATCTTGATTCAGTACTTTCAGAGAATGATTTGTTTCAACTTCATTTTATTCAATAAATATTTACTGGGTGCCTAGCGTTTCACTTTAAGCAAATCTTCCCAATAACAAAAGTATAACACATTAAAAACTTTAAAATGTATAATTTTTTATGGAAACCATTCTGAAATATATGGCCCTGTGCTTTCTTTAACAAAATTTACTAATGGCAATTAACCTCTTCTTTCTCATCCTAGATCATCATTGTTGTTATAGCATTCTACATATAAAATGGTGTCTTTAAATATTCTAAGTACGTTCATGGCAAGATTAAGTTGTCCTAACCCTCCACTCTTATTTTCAACTCTCTTACAGCCTCTAGGAGTACCCCAACCCTCTTCATATTTGGTTACCAAACTTTTTAAAATTGTACATTAAATGAGAATAAAGAAGCCCTACATTAAGGCCTGATGGGGTTCTACAAGCAGGAAATGTGTTCTTAGGGGCAAGAAACTAACATCTCCTTGTCCTTTTAGTGGCCAGTTCAGTTTGTTTCAGAGCTCTAGACAATTTATTACAAATTTTCTACTAGGAACCTAAAAAAAGGCCTAGACATTGTATACTGGAGAAACAGTAGTAAACAAGACATAATCCATGCTCATCATGAAGCTTAAGGTCTAGAAGAAGGGAAAAAAACAAACACATTAATTATTTTTAGGTAACTATTAATAAAACAGGAAATACAGGTGCAAAGGGACCTTAACACAGGAGAACCTAACTAGGTATTAAAGAAGGCCTCCCTAAGGATGTGATATTAAATTGAGACCTAAAGTGTGATTAGGAGTTTAGCCACCTGAAGAGAGCAGGGACTGGTATCCAAGCAACTGATACCAAAAAGTTTTAGTTTCCTAATACATAAACCTTGAGATAAATGAAGTGTTTTAACATGTATAAGGTAATTCTTAAAACATGAAAATTAAAAAAAATCACGAATTCCTATAGCGAAAAGGTGAGAATAACTAGAAGGATCAAAACAAACAAACCAAAAGCAATACAAGAGAATGTTTTTAAAAGAAAACTATGTCACTTTTGGGGGCAATGGAGCTGAGGATAGCACAGTGGGTGTGCTTCACTATTCCCCCAAAGGAGTGTTAAATCATATTCTATGAAGAATTACTCAAGCCAAAAGTTCAGAAAGCTTTTAAATCATATAAGACCACACAAAGCCTTCTACCAGTATATAACCACTGATCATGCAATGTGACTTACTTAAAGTAGCACTGTCAAATAAGTATAGAAAGAGGGTTTTAAAAATGCACTCAGAAGACTGAATTTTAAATATGTAATAAAAATTTACTGTGAGTTTTAAGGAAGTTCGTAAATGTTACTCTTCAACATCAGGCATATATGCTTAGAAAAAGATATTTAAATATGATTTTGAAACATATTATCATTATCCAAGTTCTAAATGTGGAAATTATTCCACACCAGTTAGGCTGATATGTTCTTCTTGTATTTAATTAAAATATTGATGGAAAATATACTTAGGTAAAAGTTTTAAATAATAATTTGACATGGCCCCTCAATATTAATGCAGGTCCACAGTTCAAAGACCAAACTAAATCAGACACAAGAAATAATCTCTAAAAATATAGACTTTAATGAAAGCCTAGAGTATGACCTACAATATTAATATTGGAATCCAAATTGCCATCCACCTGCAGTTCTCCAAATGAACCTTAACTTCTGTAACCTCTGCTCATTTTCATAGTTTTTTTCTATCCTCCACCTATCATATTTCTTCCTCAAGAATCAGTCAGCTCTGACCCTTTCCTCCCTGAAGTATTGCTGGTTATACATGCAGTCTGGTTTAAGAATTCATCCGAGTTCTCCAGGATATACTGCTTTCAAAGGACTTGTCACACTGTATAACAATTAACTATTGGCTTGTCCAGTTCCTGCAACAAACTGTGAACTCACTGAAAGCAGGAAACATAGTATATTTATCCCTGATCATCAGAGCCTGGAACATACATGGATGGAACTCAGGAGAAGTTCCATGACATCAGTAATGTGAAACTTTAGTAAGAAATATTTATAAAATAGAATTTTAAAGGTTTAACTTGAAGACTATTTGCAAGACCATGAAAGTCTTGAAAGCAGGAAAGAGTGCTATTGTATAACACAAAACTGGAAACTGAGAAAGCCCAAATTTAACTGACGAAATTAACTCCAAGTCTTAGAAATGTTAGAATAAGTCATTTCCACTTTGCCTCCAACATAATAGAGAAACTAAAAGAAAAAAAGAATTATATTTATCAACTATGAAATCACTTAATTAAAAGAGTAGAACCTTTAAATAGTAATTGAGGGCAAAACAAGTGCTTAAATTGTTGAGTCGTCACAGTTCTGTAAACATTAGAAGATAGACATGCCAAAATAATTCATAAACATCTCTCAGGTTCATTTCACATAGGGACCAATTACACCCTCTTTTAAGGTCTCCTGTAATGCTTTAGCTACAAACAATATGTTCATCTTCCCCATAAAAGAACCCTGACCTTTTACAGTGTAAACTACTTTTTGCAATCAGTTCTGATCTTTAGAGAAGCTGAAATGAGCAATATAGGGTGAAATGCAATTAGTTCTTTTAAATCTTGATAATGGAAACTGCATACTTTCTCAAGAAGCTCATATGTTACCAACATCTCAAAAGCTGAAGGGACCTTTGTAATTAGAATATTATTTTTATGGTAGAAATACTGCTTTGCTGCATTAAAGATACTGTGAGAAAAAGTTGGGAACCAGGGGAAAATATGCAAAAACAGAACAACCATTAATTTACCTCAAAGTTACTGAATTATAAAGTTTAGAATATAAACCAATTTCTTGGACTTATGCACATCCCTTTCATCCTGCATTGACTGAAATCGTATTTCAGAACAGTCTATAACATACAGGTTGGAGCCCACCACAGGTCAGCTGTAACTTAGAAATTTTTCAGATTTTAAAAGTCAGTTTAGATAGGGAAATAGGAAAATACAATTTTTGAACTATTATACCAAAAGAGAAAACATTTCCAAAAAGATCTAAAGGGCACAACTTTGATGTAGTGTAACAATAGACGAAAATTCAGAAGACAGACCAAGCAGTTAAAATAAGGGCAACAAGAACGGCAGGTGATGTATGCTCATAATTTAATCTATGTAAGGTTTAGCCTTAAATTATAATATCTAATGCATATATAATGCATAAAATATGTCTAACAATAAGCAAAAAATATCAACAATTTAATATTTGCAATACTCATTTGTTAAGGACCACATAAAAGTACCTAATGTTATGTTAGATAGTCAATTTCTATCTAATGCATATATAACTATTTATCAGTTGCCTACTGTTCTTACTAGGAAATGTCGAAGTACTTATTTTAATCTAAATTTCCTCTCTTAATCGATATTCTATAAACTAGTTCAAGAACACCTTCACAAAGCCAACTTATAAACCTCAGAACTCACTGAAGGGTTTGTGGTTCATTTTGTTTAGTTGGTTATTTTTTATTGCTTTGATTTGTCTTGTTTGTTGGTTATAAGCATAGATTTTCTGCTTTTTCATACATGTAGAATACATGATTTACTAAACTGAATTATAAAGATATATTCTCTCTTACTTAATCTTTGCCATCCAAAAATACGCATCTATATGTCTGCATATATACGTTAGACTATGTTTTAGTCAAAAACATGACAGATTATTTTTATATTTAAGTATCTTCTTACTAAAAAAAATCTAAGTTATTTATTTAAACTGGTTAAAGAGCACAAGTCTTCCATAAGCATTAAATTACACAACAGATAACAATAATCCAGCAAACTGACAAAACAATACTGCAATCTAACTGAGGATAACAAATAATTCAAACTTTATTCACTCTTTCCCCATAATCCACATTGGTAAGCTAAAGCAAAAAATACAGCAGCAGCCATTCAGACATCATCTTTGGGAATATTCCACATAAAATTCCTGTTAGTTTCTCTGAACATGGCTGGAGAAAGTCACTGTGCCCTGTCCCAACTCAGTGAAGAAATAGTAATATTTAAAAAGCAAAATTCCAGCAAGTATAACAAAATAATTTATAATTTTGGTGTTCCTTTTGAAACATGAAATGTACACACTGACTGGCTTGTAGTTTCCAAACTGTTCTATGGTCTTCACTTGCTACAGTTAACAAAAAAAAAATCTGATCAACTGCCTGAATATGGTCATTAAAAAACTAAAAGAGAACCCAGTTGCAAACTATTACTATCACTTACCATCACTCCAATTAAAAACTTGACCATTATATTTACAATGAGAGAGAAAGGAAATGTCAACCTTTCTTAGCTTATTGTTAAGTGTAACTACATTTCTTCAAAAGCTGAACAAGCACTTGGGGAATGCAGTGCCCTCAGAGACAGGCCAGGTCCATAACACCAAACTGGCACTTCAAGAAACACAGTATTATATGTTAGCTTTATATTACATTTAAACCATTCGAAAGTTACAAATACCAGATGAAGTATTTTTGTCTAAGGTCTATTTTCAAATGCCTATTAAAAATCAAATAAAAATACTTTACAAATAATTTAGTCCAAATAAGTATTTAAAAGATTTATCATATTCAATTTAAGTTCCATATATGGGAAATATTCATTTACATACTATATTCATAAATA
This sequence comes from Bradypus variegatus, assembly GCA_004027775.1. NCBI lineage: Eukaryota > Metazoa > Chordata > Mammalia > Pilosa > Bradypodidae > Bradypus > Bradypus variegatus. The sequence continues at coordinate 8,715 of PVKY010006894.1, read as the reverse complement.
TTTGTGTCACTGTCACATAGAAAAACTTCAATGCTTCATAAATCCAAATTATAAATGTAAGCTTACTGAATGTTACCAATTGTACACAATAGCCAAGTCTCTTCAAATACACAGTAACAGTTATAAAGGTCATGGCATGGGGGGTGAGGGTAGAGATTAGTACACAAATAGAAGTCTTTAAAATTAAGAGTAATTTTTCAATGTCAATGTTAAATTTAGATACAGAAACGAAACAACTGGTTATACAAGTGTACCCTAGGATTCTGAAAAACAGAAAAATAATAATTCTTTGCTATAATAAACCTTCTGAGTAGATTCTAGAAGCTCCTGACATGTATGAAATAGTGTATAAAATTACACAGGTGTAAGCTCAGATATAGTGCTGGTAGTTATGATGGAGGCAAATACTACAGTCCACATCTGCAACCTAATTTTGCTTCAGCATCCCCAGAGACTTCGAAAACATTTCTTTGGGTAGGCTGCAAAACAGTGCTTCCTCTTTTATCCTCATCACCCCCATTATGATACAAAGCAACAGATAGACATGAAAATCAAATCCCCAACTCTAAGGGCTGAAAGCTTAAGAAACACAAAAAAGCATCTTCTTTCCAATTTCCGCACACAGATTTATGTATTCATTCCACCTATTTGTAAACTCATGTTTCCGCAATAACACAAAACCCTCTACCGAGTTTTAAAAATAATAATAATAATGGTTTTAAGTCATTATTCTTCTACCTAGGCAAGGGGGGACAGGAATGGCACAAAACAATGGATACTGAGAGGCTGGGGGGGTCATTTTGTCCTGAAGCCTCTGGCGCTACGAGCTTGGGGGAGGGGGGAGAGGGGGAGGAAAGGGAGTTAGAGTACTTTTCCTCTATCCCTAAAAGCCACCGCGGAGAGAGGTTGCCATCAGGCATGTTCAAAAAGGAGATCTCGAATGGCTACAACTCGCTGCACCAGGCAACACACCCAAAGCCGATTCACCACTCTTCATCGAAGGGTATTTAGGGAGACCAGACGGGAAGAGTGGGGGCTTTGGGGGGTTGGAGGACGAGGAAAGACCCCACCCGTTATCACCACCGCTGCGCTAGGGTCCCTACACGATTATACGCTCTCACACCTCCAAGAAGCCCACCGGGCGACCTGCAGTCCCGGGCCTGGTGCAGCGGGGAGCCGAGTGGAACAAGACCGTCCTCCGGGGGCCCCCGGTCCGAGCCCCCGCGGCAGCTTCCCCTCGCCCAGCCGCTGTCTGGCCGCCGCCGCAGGCCAGGCCCTGCCGCTGTCAGAGCCAGCCGGTTCGCTCTTGACGAGGGGCTGCTGGCGCGCACGAGAGCTGGCTCTGAGGGCCCAGCCCTCTCGGCGGCAGCACCCAGAAAAGCAGCAGCGGCGGCGCCTCCCAGGGCCCGGGCCCCTCGGGCCTCGCCCCGGCCCCATCGGCTTGCGCCTGTCAGGTCGCGCGGGGCCTCCCCCTACCGACAGTCACACCGACCGCCCGACGGGCAGGAAGGAAGGCAGGAAAACAGACCAACAGATACCCTCCCGCCTCATCGGCCCTTAGCTACCGTCAGGAGCCACGACTCCGCCATCCTCCTTTCTCGCCCTCCTTCCTCCTCCTCCTCCTCAGAGGCGACGCTACCCAACCACCGCCCCCCGCCCGCCCCTCCCCCACTCGCCCCGCCCCACCCCGCCCGCGCCTCCACACACTCTAGCTCCAAACGCCCCGCCCATCCCTCCGGCGAGGGCACGTCACTCGCTGAGGAAGAAAAACCAGGAGGAGCCAGGGTTAGCGAGGCTACCCAGTGAGAATGAAGCATTGGCGCCAGCTTCCCTCTCTCCGCCCTCTGCTTCTCCAAGCCGTCTCCCGCCCACTGGGCGCCGCTGGCTAGCTAGGTCACAGAGTGAACCTACGGCAGGATAGAGTGACAACTGCTACAGGAAGTTACTGTTGAAGCTGAGGCAGCCATAACTGATAATGGCAGAAGGCGTTTCCGGGCGTCGAGGCTGAAATGTGACGTAAGTTTTCCCTTTGCCAAACTCACCGTTGCCGGGGCAACAGCTGAGCCGTCTGGGAAGGGCTCCATCTGTAAGTAGGCCCGAAGAGGGACCATAGGTGACCAGACGTCCCATTTTAGACAAGTTAGTTCATATTCCGGACTACCTGGAAGGGAGATGAGGAGGGAGCAGGTTTCCTAGCCCGTATTTTGACAGAGACATCTGATCGCTTACCTAGATGGACAACAGTTTAGGGCTAAAAAAAAAAATCCCTGTCCTGGCCGGAAGTCGCATCTGGCATTTCCGATAGGGTCATGACGGAAGGGTGGGAATAGCCTGCGCCCCCAGTCCTCCTCAAGGGGCGCCCATTCGCGACCCAAGTTACGAAGGTGAGTGTCTCCGGATCCGACCCGTGGGGCCGGCCCAAGCCGGACCGTCCTAGGGCACGGAAATTCGAGAAGGCGAGCGGGACTCGGCCACTTCCGCTGAAGGTTTTTTTTTCCGGGCTGGCCAGGCGGCGGCCCTAAACCCCCCAGTTCCCCTGAGGCTCTCTGTGGGGCGACGCCGCTCAACTCGCTGCCCTTACCCAGCAGGAACCAGGCAGGCCGGGGCTGGGCGGGACCTGGCGGGGCCTGGGCGCGGAGCGAAGGGCGGAGTCCTAACCCTAGCAAGATGGAGCTCCTGGCCACACCGCTCGAGTCCTATTGAGTACTTTTATCCCCTGACCTTTGGAGAATGGAGAATTCGGTCACTTAAGGAAATCTTTTTCCATCCCCAGCCATAAGGAAAAAAGATGGTCCCCCACCATCTCAGCAAGACCTATAAGTCCTGTTTCCCCGCCTCCTATCTTTACCTTCTGAATTTTCTCTCCTTTCCCTGTCTCTCCTCCCTTGGGGCCTTGTGAACTTGACTGCGGTTTTGGATAAGGGTAAGGGTATACGGCCCTTATCCTGCATGTCTACGGCTTATTAAACGACAGCCCTTTAAAGGTTGTGAATATTCGTAGAAATGCCTTATTACTTTTCCGTGTATCTCTAAAAGAGTTTTCATACATTATCTCATGTAGTTCCTTCTGTAGGCTTGAGTCAAGAACGGTCAGTCATCTTGTCAATACCGGGTTGGATGTCTAACATTGAGGGGAAAAGACCAGGAGAAATTTCAGGTAAATTGAAAATTGTTGATACCCAGAACACAACGAGGGTGTAAATATACCTTCTTTATTTAATTTCCTTCTACTTCCTTTGCACTCATGCTCCAGCCAAAATAAACTACTCTTGTTTCAGCCAAGATTAATCACTGAAGTTCGTTGTAACAATCAACTTTTTTAAGTCTATCCATGCCCTTCTTTGGAAGCAATCTCCCATGAGTTTACTAGCACTTTTTGTATCTCTTTTATGGCAATCACTATTTTATACAACAGCTGCTTATGTTCTTATATTCAGGACTATGTTTACTCCTAAATAGAATGAATTGTATCAGATTCATCTGCCTGTTATTTTACCCTGCACATGACATTACTTTGGTAAATACTTACCGAAAGATTGACTCTATTGGGTGTCTTGTGAATACCTAGGGCACTGCCGGTGAAGTTTTTATGGAGCTTCAGTTTATCGGGAGCTCAGCATAGTCCCTGATACTCAGCCTTTTCTTAAGCTTCCCCTCTTTAGTCTTTTCAACATGATTTTTTTCCCCAAAATTTTTATTAGGAAAATGTTCATACATTAAAAAGTTGAAAGGATACAATGAACATTCATATACCCTTCACCTGGATCCAAAAGTTGTTAATATTTTGCCATATTTATTTCATTCCTCTTGCATACACAACTTTTTCATTGTTTTTGAACCATTTGAAAGTAGATTGCAGACACCTCTTCTTAGGCAGACACTGTTAAGATTTCTAACATGTATTTTGTAAGAATTGTGAAGTTTTTCAAAACAACAATATCATCATCACAATTAATTAATAATTCTGTAACATTTAAAATCCAATCTATGAGCAAATTTTCCCAGTTGGCCCAAGAATATCTTTTATACCTTCTCCCCTTGCCCCCAAATCAGAATCCAATCAAGATTTATGCATTGTATTTGGGTATTCTGATTCTTTAACTTTAATCTAGGACAGTTCCTCCCCCCCCTCCTTTTTATTTAATCCCATAAGATTAGCATTTTGAAGAGTTCGGGCCAGGGGTCATTTTGAATGCCCAACATTATGGATTTGTGTATGTTCCTCTGTCATGTCCTTTTTTCTTATTTCTTATAAACCAGAAGTAGGGCTAAAGGCTTGATTAAATTCAGTTTAACATTTTTGGCAGGAATACTTCACCTGTTCACTCTCCAATCATGATTAAGCTTTCTCAATGCAACTACATGTACCCGAGGTGTGGCATTGCTAGTTAAATCCATCCCACTTCTCAGCACATATACCCCTATATGGTTTATGTAGAAGAAGAGTTCAGCATTTAATCCTCATGTCTGTGTAGACTGTATTAGTGTCCTGGGCTGATAGTATAGACTACCTGCCTTTAATAAAGTGTTGATGCTTCTCTGCCTACACTTGGAGCTGATGCAATGTAATCTGCAGCAAAGTGCACTGATGTCAGTGTGGTTTCACAAGTTTCAACTCCTGGCACCCTGAGGGCTGTTGTTGAAAGATGTGTGGGCCTTGCAGTTCAAATACAGATGAATCGGATGCTATCAAAGCACATACCAAGGCAACTGCTGGCTATCTGGCCACATGCCAATTTAAGCAATGTTATTTTTCTCCCTGAAATTCTCTTGCAAGTCCTAATTGGTCCTGGTGTTTTTGTGATAGCTTCTTGGTAGCATTAAGCAAAGCCTATTAAAAATTGCAAAAGCAAGATTATACTTAACACTTGGTACATTAGGAACATTCCCTGCCCAATGGATAGAGAAGTGTTTGGGGAATTTACTTCATAATCACAAGAGGAAAACTCTCAAGACTACCAGCTCATGCATTCTTCCTATCCTAGACTTATATTTGATTATGAAAGATAAGTGCACGGAAAAAAAAATGCACTTAAGGGAGCAGAATAAAATGCTCTGGGAGGACAGAAACTCATAGATTGTATAGAATTCTTTTAGCCATCATATTGCAAGTTAGTAATTCACTCCCTTAGCTGCTTCCTGAGTATAGAAGGAGGCTTGTTCGTGTGGGACTATGAAGCAATTGTAAGTAGACTCCAAATTCAAATAAGGCAAAATAATATACTAATTAAGACCATAGGTTTTAGACTCAGACCTGGGTTTCAGGAATGGGGCTACTTGCTAGCTGAGTGACATTTGACAGTTTATTCACCCTACATGTCCTCTTAGGATTGTTGAACAGAATCAATTCAAATACATGTGAAGTGCTTTAGCCTGGTGAATAAATAGCACATGGTATGTAGTCGGCCTATGATAGTTATTAATAACTTCTAAAGCAGCCCAATTCATGTACATAGTATGCATTAAAATTTTTTTGAGTGAGTGAATGAATCTAAGACAGTGATTCTGCAATTATAACATGGGGGGCCTAATCAAAAATTAGAGATCTAGTTCAGTGAATCTGTGGAGAGCCCCAGAAAAATTTATATTTTTAATAATAGTCTAGGGGATTTTGATCTGAGGAGCAGGCTTTGAGAAACACTGATGAAAGTATCAATTTTACTTCCTTTCTCTTGCCTATTGTAGAAATAGCTAATTATCTCAGGTGCTGAGAATGTAAGAAAGCTCTTAAATACTTTTTTTTTTAAGGTTAATAACTAACATAGTTAAGACCATGTTTAGCACTGAATTTTGAGATAGCAAAAATTATTAGAAAAGGGCATTCTGCATGAGCAGGATGTGTCATTTTCTACTAACTTAATAGCATCTGCTATTGGAGTATACCAGAACTAATCACATTATCCAGTTCACCCCAAAACAGTTCCTGTTCTTAGGCACATTTCAAAAACTAGACACCGCACATTTTATACACAAGTCTGCATTAATTAGCCAAACTGGACATGTTGCAACATTTTTCTTCCAGCAGATGCCAGATAGCAAAACAGAATAGAAGCTGCAATGGTTTCCAACATATGACATATGATGTTACTTGGCATTTCCAAATGAATATTATCAATTCAAATTAAGCATTCAGCTAACATGGGGGCAGTTACCTGAGTGAGTGAACATCACCAAATTTGTGTTTGCTGATAAACACTTATTACTGGGCTTCCTCTTTCACCTTTTTCTCATGTTAGTTTACATTCAGAAATTGAATATACTTTTGAAAATTCATCAGTCAAACCACAAGTCTTGGATAAGACAAAAGATAAAATTTTTTTTGTATTGCTCTTATTATACCTACCACCCCTACCCCAAGTCTGCACTTAACAGAAATTAGCTAAATAAATATTCACAAAAGAAAAAGATCACTCCTGGTGTCTCCTTCAGTTCCCAAAGATTGTATTTTTGCTTGTCAGTGTCCATTAATAATAAGAGTTTGCACATATAATATGCTGCAGTGGCTCTGTATTTTACTGAAGTTGCAAAGTCACGTGCCTGTAGTGGCCAGTTAGGTAAGGTAAAGGGAAACAATAGGTAGTAGTGGGACTGGAGAACTTGAGAGGGCATGCTCATCAAATGGAGCATCATTTCCCAGCCCTAGCCAAGTTTTGCCATGTGGGAATATAGGCGTGGTATTGACAAATTTGTTAAGAGAAGCTGAAATTTAGAAGTTATGTGAAATCTGATTTTTAAACATTGGTTCAAATACTTTTTAAACATCTAGCACACCAAACAAAACATACACAACTTTATAGGACCGAGGGCCACCCCAGTTTATAACCTCTGCATTTCTTACATGAAACATAATTGATGGCTTCGGTTGAGAATCTCAAAGTACTTAAGTATTTTCTTTTTGCCTTCTCAGGTTAGGCAACAAGTCAATTGTTACTTCCATCAGAAATTCAAGACTTCTATGTACAACAACCTTCTATTCCCTAGATTACAATGTTTAAGGTTTTTACTTTTTGCTGTGCACTTAAGTTTGTCCATATTTTCACAATCTTGACTTATACTGTGAAATCTTTATGACCACATTGTAAAAAACCTACTTAGGATCACAATTTGCCAACACATGCTGTTTTAAAAGTTAGAAATAAAATGGGTCTTTAAAAGAAAACACCTTTAAACAGGTCATACTGCTTATGGGTTATATGGTAGTTATGAGGTTTCAAAGGATTTTTAGAGTTGGAAGATGAAATTCTTTGTTACAGGTATATGCACTTTTACATCCACTTTTTATTTATTTAAACTTTGCAATCCAGAGTTGGTACTAAACCTCTTCTTTTATGAGAAAACCAAAGCTCTAGTTGGCTAAGAAATGTATCCAAGGTCACACAGTTAGTAGTACAGCAAGAGTTCAACCCTTTAACCCATTTAAAGTATAAACCTGAAATAGATCAGGAAAAAAATGTGTGTGGGGGGTCAACAAACAACTCTAGTAAAAAGCTTCTATTTTAAATCAAATTGGATTGTACCATCACAGCTTGCTTAAAACATGTGGAACCTTAGAACACTCTAACGTATTCTACTTCAAACTTTAAAAACTGAGTTTTATACAATTAAAAGGAAGTTTTATTTGTTATTATCTGATAAGTTCAAATAATTTAATGGAGGGGAGAAAGAATTATAAAGAGCTGATGGCAAGTTAGGAGTGGTAGACTCATATTAGGATAACCACACTGGTCCACAGAATGGCTCCTTGGGTCTCCTAACAAAGATTAAATATTGGACCAAGGAGACTTTTAGTGTATTCTAGGAGGACAGGTTTCAGAACATAGCCACATCCTGTGCTGAGCATTTTTAAAAAGCAAGATTTCTTTGGTATCCACAGTATGTTTTCATTTTGATATTTTTAATCCATAAGCATATGCTTTGAGTTACTAGGAATGGAGTTTGGATTTGACTAATCTACCCCCCTTCTTTGTCTGCCCACCATGTGACTACAGACTACTTTTTCCAGACGGCTAGATGAGAATAGGGTACAGTCTAAACCTTATACTTCTGTTCAGCTATTTAACCCATAAATTCATGATGAAGAGGGGAAAAATACAGAATTTGTAGGCTTTTAAAGGGATATATTTGTACACACACACACACACACACACACACAGTATATAGTTTGAGGTTGAAAGTTCCAGTGGCATATTCTTTTAAAAATAATACTAATTCTATAAATAAAATCCACAGACAAAAAAAGCAATATTTTTTCTCCTAAGAAATTTCCTTCAGGGTGATATCAAAACTGGCAAGTGGAATGCTAAAGCCTCAAATTAAGAAGAGAGAAGGAAAAACCTTACATTGGTTAGATAGCCATACATTGTTCTGATGATGACACAGTTCTCAAACTAAAGAGAAAAAAATGTACAGTGCTTTAATTAGTAAGCTGCCCTTGTTTTTATCTTTCTCATTCTTGAGATGTATTTTTTCACTCTTCATATTTTATGTTTGTGTTCTCCCTTACAAAGATTATTGGCTTCCAAATTGAAGATTATGTTACTTCAACCTCCATTGGCTTCTACACACCTGTATTAGTCAGGATTCTCTAGGGATACAGAAGTGACAGGCAATAACTGTAAATATTATGAGATCTTTATAAGAATTGTCTCACGTGACTGTGAGCATGCACAAGTCCAAATTCTGTAGGACAGGCTACAAGCCAGGAGCTCTGATGAC
>PVKY010006893.1:0-15478 GCA_004027775.1 Bradypus variegatus | reverse complement strand
TACTTTATGTATTAGATTTATTTAAAGCTTTATGTATTTAAAATTCAAGAGATAATGCTTTCATTAAAATTTGTTTTTATGAAATTTACAATATATATTATTTAAAATATAAAATAAAATTATTATTCTGCCCTTGTTACAAAAATAACATTACTATAATAGATTTCTATTTATGTTTTATATTTGAGGTAGTTCTTTTCCAAGTGAAACAATTTAGTGGCATTGCTAAGGTGCTGCTTCTTTTGTTGTCTCTCTTTTGTCTTTCTTTTTTACTTTTAACATTATCAGGTGAGAAAACATGCATTTGCTTTGCTCTCAGTCTATTCTTTTCCTTTGGATAAAGGACTTTGACTTTCAGAGCTAGCAGCCACTCTGCTTTCAGAAGTGGTAAATTACTTTAAGAAGAATTATTTCCTTGCCTCTTGGGGAAACAAGACATAGGTAAATGTTAATTCATACTTGAACTATATAAATTGAAAAGTATAAATATATGGCCCTGTTTCCACAAATGGCATGAGTCATTGATAGTCAGTATGCTTTAAAGTCTTGTAATCAGGTTTTTAACAAATAGTTCTTGCTTGGGAAATATATATTTCAAAGGGGGTTGAGTTACCGCTTTTCATCTTCTACTTGCACACCAACAGAGTGGTATTCCCGCAGGCCTCGGCTCTCTGTGTCAGAGTCTGTAGCTGTTTCCACCTAATTTCAACACAAAACATCTTATTTTAGAACTGAAATGTGAGATCTGAGTAAGGGACTCTTTTTTTTTTGTTCATTTGCTGTAATTAATTATGCATTCTTTAATTAATACAGAGATGCACCTGACCCAGTAAAATCACAAAGAAAGGGAAATGCATTCATATTGGCATAATTATGTTGGAACTGTGCTTCACCAAATTTTACATAACTACTTGAACTCAACATGGCACTTCTGTTTTTAAATTTTAAATAAAATTGCTTAGTTCAGCTCAGACAAAACATAGGCTTTGTTGGACTGCATTATTATAGGACTTAAAAGCTCTTATCACATCCTACAGTGAAGAAAGTGAGTATAGCATGAACCAAACATAGCTAACAAAACAAATAAGCAATTTAATAGAATTATACTGATGGCTGCATCCACATACAAAAACACACAGAAAGGGATTTAAGCATTTTATCAGAAACATTAAGGCAATCTCTCCATCTGTATCTACATATAGCTGTCACATTAGCTGAAGTACTGAGTCAGATCAGAGCAGAAGTCACGTGTCCTACAGAGAATCCTTATTGTTGTTATATTTGCTGTATAGTTCTTCAAAACCCATGAAGATTTTGGTGATCATCAAAAGTGTAAAGTTGTCACATGAGGGAATTCTAGTACAATAAATTAAAGAAAAAAGGTCTCAGTATAAAAAGTCTGTGAAACCAAAGGTTAGTTAAAGTCATAAAAATTATTCCACAGCACTCAACTGTCCTTCTCTTTTTTCACCAAAATTTTACCTATAGTATCAAAATTGACCCCAATCTCAAATGTCATAATCTAATTATAAAACACACCTTGTCTTAAAAATAGTAAAAATTGCTTGAATAATAAGGTTCAAACCATTAAACAAATGATTATGACACTGAATTTTATGAGTTGTGAGGGAAAAGCTGTACTTAAAAAGTTTGATTTTAACTTGTGATTGACATAAGGCTAAGCCTATCAAAACCAGGATGAATCAAATTTGTAGCTCAATAGAAGTAATAATAATAATAGCTAATGTTTATTTTATGCTTATGATGCTCCAGGCACAGTGCATTATCTGGTATTATCTCATGGAATCCTCACAACAACCCTGTGGTTGTTACTAGCCACTTTTAAGAGTTGAAGAATCAGACAAGTTAAGTAACTTGCCCAAGGTCACACAGCTTGTTCTCTGCAGAGCTAGGATTCAAACCTAGACCTGTCTGACTGAAGAGCACATGCTCTTCATTAGTTCTCTACAGCCAGAATAAAGATGGTCAAATGAAGACCCTGGAGCTTCCAGTTAGTTACTGAGTCATGGAGAATAATTAGATACAGTAATCTTTTTATTGGTATAATTCTGAACACATCCATAAAAGTTGTACCTAATTTGTGTTACATTTTTTGACACATGGAGATAAAAATTGACTATGGGAGGAAGAAAAATTCAAGTGAAAATCCTAACCTACTTAATCCTACTTCCCAGTTTTAAGTGAATAATGGCTTTATTAAATTTTACATTGCAGGGCATGGAGATTGTTATTATTTTTTTACATAAAAGGATCACAATAAAAAATATTTTTAAATGCCATCCTATGTCATTATATATTGAGCTACCTTGCTTTTTTAATGGCATATATTCCATTATATGAGTATTACAATTTATTTAATCAGTCTTCAATGGATGGATAATTTGGTTATTATTTACAGTTTTCTGCTATTATAAATGATGCCACTATAGATATCTACGTGCATGTGTGTGCCTCTGCAAATCTTTTTGAATGCATTTATATAATATGTGGTTGCTAGGTTAAAAGTACTATATTTTAAAATTTCAGTAGCTATTGCTAAGTTTGATAGGTACATTAAATGGATGAAATCAATCCATATGTATACTTTTAGAGAGATAGATTATATAATGGGAAGAGCACTAATTTTTATTACACCAAGTTTCATAATGTTGTCTCACTTTTCCACTTCCAGAAATCTAGCCCAAAGAAATTATCATAAATTCTGATAAAAGTGCTTGCAGCTTTATTTTTGAAGTGAAAAACGAAAAAATAGGGCAATGCTAAAGTAACAGAAGAGTAATGTAAAGTAAATTAAAGATTGCTCATGACAATATTATGCAGCTATTAAAATGGTGGTTATAAAGATTATAATATAAAAATGCTTATGGTTTAATGTAGACTAACAAATAGCATGTACACTAAAATTACAAAATTTATGTATACACATATAGACATACACATATTCACAAATACTTATGTGAGTAAAAAGAAATACAAAAAATATGACAAGTATTTTTTTCTTCTTTTAGCCAGTCTACAAATTTTCTCTAATATAATAATGTTATTTTTATAGTGAGATAGAAAAATAGAGCTTTGGAACCAGACTTTGCTATTTGTAGGATTCTTAGGCAAGTTTCTTCAATTTTGCTGAGTCTTAGATTCTGTATATAAAAATTGAGGGTAACACCAAACAACAACAAAAAAATGAAACCTGATTCATCTAAGTTTGTCCCAGTAAGTATTAATTCTTTGTATATCCTACCTCGACTTTTAGGATCATCATTATGATATGTATATTAAATTAAAGGAATAAACATCTGATAATTTTACAGATTTTACAGTGATTGTCATATGAAATCTTTCTAAGAAAAACGGAGTTCGTTAAAGTTAGAAGATGAAAGTTAAGGGGAAATCTGATAAAATCAAATATGGGCCAGGATGAGCGTAAATATTTATCAATTTCAGAAAAACTGGGAGTTAGAGAAGCTTTATATGAGAGGGAAAAAAAGCAAAGTTAGAACAAAGGAAAGGAACTACTTACTATTTTAAAGCACACAAGTAAGGAAACTCAAAGAACTCTTTTTTCAAGAGAGAATTGTGGCTAGAAGCATAAACGGATTTTATAAGTTTGAAAAATATAAGCATATATTCATTTCAAGAAGATCCACTATTTACTAAGTAATCGCTAGGCACTGAGAAGAAAAAATGATGAATCATGATCTGTTTAGGAAGCAAGGAGTTTGATACGACTGGTGTGTGTGAGACTGTGAGTGTGAGTATGTGTATGTGTGTGTGTGTGTGTGTGCAGGGGTGTGTTATGGTAATGACTGGTCAGGAAGCTGAAAAGGTAGGCAGATCTTGGACCCCCTGGTTCCTCATCTTGTGCAGGGGCCGGGTTTGCCATGAAGGATAAGGCCAAATCAGCCTCAGACTAAGCCCAGCTTTCTGCACTGACCCTGAAATAATCAGTCTGGTGCTTATGGTGGGAGCTGTTCATGAGTCATATTCTGCTAGAGCTCAAATACGAAATCTTTGCTCTGTAAATCAAACTCATTTTATGCTCTGCATTCAAAACCTTCTACATAGCTAGGCGGGTATGTTGCTTTTGATACAGAGTCATTTTATTTCCCTCAGAGACCTATTATATATCCAAGAGTTAAATATGATTTGTGACTCCTGCTGCCGTGAAATGCTTAAAGCTACAGCCGGAGCACAACTGAAGGGCAGAATTTGGAAGGTCTGCTAAAGAGGAAATGACTTAGTGTTAATGAGAGAGTACATGGATTAGGGGGTAACAAACATTTTTCATCTCAGGCAGGACATTTAAAACGGATAATAACAAGGGCTTTCACATGTTGTCCCTCTTTGTTCCCCCAAATCTGGTGATGTAAGAGTATTAATTGTCCCATTTTAGGGATGGGGCTATGAGGCAGATGGGACTGAAGGATCCCTGACTATGAAACCAGGGCTCACCTTCACAAAGCTGCAGTATCTCGGACAGTAAACATTTTCAAAAGAGTTTCACTAACATTTACACACATAATGGAAAATTTAAAACTCTGCAATAACAGACAAATGACAAATTGATCAAAACAAGCAAACAAAAGTGAACCCAAAGAAAATAGTTAAATGCTAAAATCATAATGCAGAAAAGTGAGGCATGTCAGATTATTGATTCTAGGTCAGAAGATCTATTTAGGAAACTCAGAACCCTGTTAACAAGTTCTTTTGGGTTTCTTATCCTAAACTGTTTTGTAAGTCCCAAGGCTTCCGCTGTGTCATTTTACTAGAGGCTCTAAAGGGAGCTGTCCACATCTCCTGCTACGCAGGGCTAATCTCACAAGTGGATCTCCCAGGGATATGAGGGTTAGAGGGAACTACCAGCTTGGTTCTCTCATTAGACAGAGCCCCACACTTATAATTCAAATTTTGAAGAAGTTGATTGTAAAATGCCTTATGATGTACTGTAAACTCAGGGAGTTATAACCCCACAAATCAGTGATTCGTTTAGGGTGTGATCTCCACAGAAGGTTCATTCAGTAACATAAGCTCTATTCAGTAGTAAAAGCAACATTTGTAAGATGCAAATTCTCTATTGTCTGTGCTCAGACAAAACTCCATCCACGTTTCACTAGTTAGCTGTGATTCTGGGAAATCAGTGAGCAATCAGGCAGGAATTAATCCCATTAAATGCTGGAATCTTCCTTTTCAAAAAGCTGTAGGACAGAATACCACATATTCAGTGTTCCAAAAGAGGGCACTAGACAGAGTTACCTTTAAAGGTTCATGGAATGAGAATCAGCTCTGGCTCACTGAGGGAACTGAATCATTTCACCATTTTATTTCTCCTCTTTGGAACGTAGAACAGAATTTGGGCTTTGGAATCAGACCCACTTGGGTTTGAATCTTGGCTTTGCCACTTTTAATGTCTGTGAACTGTTAGGCAAGTCACGTATTTTCCCTGAGCCTCAGTTCTCCCATCCATAAATTAGGCACAATAACAACCAGCACATAGGATGTTATGTAGATTAGGCATAATAACGACCAGTACATAGGGATATTATGTAGCTTAAACAAGCACGTGGTGGAGAGTTAAGGACACAGCAAAATGTCCATAAGCTCTAAAAAATTAATTTTTACTTTGTGCCTTGAAACAACACTGAAGTTGTCTTTAGTCATTCTTCTAAGGACTTTGAGGTATCTATGGATAGTCTTTTCATATGTTAAAATGAAATAACCATTTCATTCTGCTGCTCTATCTTTGGGCTGACTTCCTAAAATCATCTGTCTTTAATTTCTTTGGCTATTTTGTTTATCCTGATACTTGAGTTTCTTTGACTGTATTTCCTTTGACTTTTCAATGAACTTTATTTTGACAATTGCTAGGTTAAAAAGCTCATACAACATTGTGCATTTTTTTTACTGCAATGAAAGACACTTGAATTAGTTTCGCACTTGTATACTTGCATTCATATTTATCTGTAACCAAACACTCATCTATTCACTCATTCATTCAATCACTTATCCAACATTTATCGAGCACTCCCTATGTGTCAGGCACTGTGCTAGGTGTTGGGGATATCAAGATGCATAAGGTATAGCCCCAGCTTTCAAAGAACAACTACAGTTTGGAGCATGGCATCAACAAAGGCTTCTAGGAAGGGGAAGAGAAGTTATGTGGGAGGTGGGCTGTGGATGTGGAGAGGAAGTATATTATAGGCAGAAGGAACGTGGGTAAAAGCATGGGGGCTAGAAGGAGAATGGGGTATGAGATAAATAAAAGATGTCAGGGGGTTGCTGGAGTGTGAAGCGAAAGCAAGAAGTGGTGGCATCATTTACCAGTATGATAATATAATTTTATGGGTTTCTGAAAGTATGTTCCCATTTAACTTCATGGGCTCAGATGTGTTAACTCATATTTCCTTGTTTAGTGCTGGTATGGGCAGCCTAGAGAATGCATGCAGAAGATGGCAGGTTAGAAAATGAGAAAGTGACATGAACACTTTAGGAATTTTCAATAGGCCTAGTGAAATTTGCAAACCTCCCAAGTCTTTGACTTTCGAGGCAGAGAGATAAGTGTATGAACCCTGACTTTCCCAGTTACTAGCTATCATCTCAGCAAGTCCTGGCCTCAGGCAAGTTACCTAACTTTTTGAACCCCCTCTTTTCATCACTGAAGCAAGATTACTCATTATATATTATGGGGTGATTATAGGGGATGAATCAAATAATATGAGAGCACCTAGCATAGTGCCTGGCATATAGAATCAGGACAGTGAGAAGTGACAAGAGCAGTTGTATGAACAATCTGAAAAAGGTAGCTAAAATAAAATTCATGCGTAGTTGGCTTTGGAGTATATTTTGGTACTTACATCTGACCTTGGGTATGGCTGATGCTCTGGGAATTCAGAATCCTAAACAAAACAATGAAGCCACACTGTGGAGACCTGGTTCAGAGGACCTATCAAATTGGGCAGCCTCCCCACCCTGCTCCTCTGACAGTCCTCTCGTATCCCCGTTACATCCAGAACACAGAGCACCTCACCACGGTGGCAAGCACCAGACACGGCTCTCTCTCTCTACGGTTCCACTTTTCCTCTTCCCTGGCTGAGGCACAGTGATAATTAAGCATTCTGATTTTAAAAACTTCTGGCTGCACGCAGGCTGAATGGAGGAGTAAAAGGAGGCAAGAGGTGAACCATGTCAGCAAAGACTTTCTTAACCACCCTGTTTAATTACGTCAATAAAATCTTCAGGGGAAGAGTCACCATAGGTTAATTAAAAGACAACGTTGTTGGCTTAAGAAAAACTTCTTGCGCTGTCCCTTGATCGAATGTATTTGAACATGGGTGAAGTAACCTGAAATCCTGCTGCTTTTTTCCTAGCACAATGCCTCACACCTCATACGCACTTAAAATGTCCTTGCTGAATGAAAAGAAGGTGCGGACTGTGAACTGAAGACAGCCAAGACGCTCTCTCTTCTAAGGTAGAGGAAATATGCCACCAAATCGTATCTGAGAGAGACATTTGGGGGCCTAAATTGATTGGGGGTCAATCCTCCATTGTCTGATGCAATCTGCAGCAGTGTTCAGGATGCAGCATTTGTGGCCATAACTAAACATCTAAGGAGTGCCCTGTAATCTGTAAACAAGTGCCTTTTAGCAGCCCATTTAAGTAACTGTGAGCATTCCTCATTTTTGAGCAAAGGAGATTGTGCTTTTCTTCTCACTTTTTTATTCCCAAAGCCTTTTTTCCCCCCCACCCAATTGTTCAGAAGCCAGACTGGAATGGGTTTGAAAATAGAGACTTCAGTCCCAAATCCCACCCTCCTTAAGCATCAAAATAACCTTATTTCCACACTCTCCAAATAGCCATTTGCCCCTAGAAAATGCTGGGGGTGGCGGGCAGGGGCTCTGGGAGCGTATTCCCTGGAGGCAGGGGAAGGTGCACGAGCAGCGAGCCTCGTTCAGCTCTGCAGGGTGACTGATTCGCCCTGGGACTGACTCACCCATCTACTCCATTTCCCCTGCACGTTGGTGACATGGACCCAAGACCTTTCTCTAATGTTCCACGGCCCTGTTGAGGAACGCAATGGGTGCTAAGTTCCCCGGGTGGTTGGTTCGGATTTTAGAGCCAGTGAGGCACAAGCGTCTTATTCTAAGCTCCTCAGAGGATCGGGTGGGGCACTTGGCCACGGACACGGGCTAGCGCTCGGCTACCTGAATCCCTACGGAGGAACGCCGGCTCTTGAGGAACTCCTCGGCTTTGGACGCCAAGGTCGCCTTGTCGCTGGTGCGCGCTGAGCTGCCCTGGCTTTCCGAGGCGAGGCGCTGAGCAGCGGCAGTCTCCAGGGCGAGGCTCATGGCCTTGTTACTGTCCAGGCTGTCAGTGGAGTTGTAGAGGCCTCGGCCATCCTGCTGCCACGGGGAGATCCTCTGCGCCCGGCTGTCGTGGTAGGCGTCCTGCGTGGACTCCGTGCTGCTCTGGGCGGTCACCGAGATCAGCGGCTTGGAGGTGGTGCGAGGGGGCACCGGCGGGGGTGTCTTTTTGTAGTTGGTGTACGGAACAGCTGTAGGAACAGAAAGCTGGAGTTCATAAGCGTGTTCTGTTCTGCCATCAGCATCTGGTCTACAACCTAAACATGTTCATAAGCTACCATCAAGCAGGTCTATTTCTGGACCTAGCCTAAGAAAAGAAGGCAAAGTGGGGAGAGAGAGGGGAGCGTTTTGCACACAGATATTTTATGCAGAGATTTTTATAACAGCTACAAATTATTTTTAAAACCCTAAAAATCCAGCGAGAGGGACATGATTCAGTAATTTATGATTCAACAGGACAGAATGCAGCCATACCATAAATTTTATAAAGGTCAAAGTATCATGGAAAAATGCTCACTTGATCATGCTAAGTTAAGACACAAGCAGGATACTAAATTATATATAAACTAAGATGGAATATATTTGTAAAGAAAACCTGTGTGTATGAAAAAGATGAGAAGTGCATAAAAATGTTAATCATGGGTATCTTTGTAGGCAACATGGGTGATTATTCTTTCTATTCATCTGTATTTTCTAAAATTGTTTATAATGAATAGCTGTTATTATAATCTTTTATAAAAAAAATCCATTCCCCTTATTACACACCACTGGGTGTAAATTGTAGGAAATCAATTGAATAGAGACACCAGGATTACAAATCTATGTTGAGTGCAAATCAACTTCACTATGGGTTGACTACCAGCCATTTCCCCCATCCCCTCCTGCTTGCCAAGCTGGCATTGCACCTGAGAGCTTTACACACACTGACTTTACATTAAACCAGCCAAAGAAAAATAAATGCATTTTGGAGATGAAAATGATATTAAATATCTCTTAGAAGCCACCTAAATTTCATTAGATATATTTGCCATGGTGCAGGGTATTACTTAATTTTTACAGCAAGGGTTAACTATTCCTAATACTCTCTTAGATATTAATTGGTTCTCTATTACAATTAATTACTTCTCTTTATCTTGAAAGAAAGAACTGATAAAAATGCTTCTTAATCTGAATTCAGGCAAGGCCCCCTTCATTAAAATGCAAAGCAGACACATCTTCATACACAGTCTGTAGAAGTGTAAGGGCTGGTACATTCAGTGACAAGGCATACACATAAGCATCTTCTGGAGAAGTCTTTAGCATCATCTGGGAAGACAGATTGAACAACAGTTTTCTTTAAGAACTCTCAGAGACTTTCCTCAGAAATACTGTGCTACTTTTGCATGTGGAAATACACCATTTTCATTGTTTTAATCATGTAGACTTCAGGGTACTTTCTCACTCCTTACCCTCTCCTCCAGTTATTCTTTAATCTGTATGGATGGATTTTCCTAATAAACAGAATGTCAAATATTATCCTAAATATATGTTAACAAATAACAAAGCAAAATGAGTTTGTCATGTCAGGATGTTCTGAGTTTTAAGCCACAAAAACTGCACATGAAAACTTATGAAACTTTGAAAAGGATGCACTGGAGAGAAAATCCAAGGGATAGAAACTGACAAAGGAAGATGACATGGCCTTTAGCAACGTGAGTGGTAGCATAAAATGAAATGCAACTGGGACTTTCAAACTTTGTCTACAAAACAGAAACATCTAGAAGCTCTTCTTTTTTTTCCTGACTTTTTTCCCTAATATCAATCAACCTCTAAAACAAACTTATTGAAAATTTACTATATGCAAGACGATGTCTAGGAGATTCAAAGATGGATAAGATATGTTTCTCAACCTCAAAATGTGTATAAACTATTTGAAGTTTTTTTAATTCATTTTATTGAAATATATTCACATACCATGCAGTCATACAAAACAAAGCATACATTCAATTGTTTATAGTACCATTATATAGTTTGTGCATTCATCACCAAAATTAATCTTTGACATTTTCACCACCACACACACAAGAACAATAAGAACAGAAATTAAAGTGAAAAAGAACAATTAAAGCAAAAAAGAACACTGGGTGCCCCCCCCCCTTTTTTAACTACCTGAAGTTTTAAATACTATAAGTAAATTCTCTTAAGTAAATCACAAATATGTTCACATTCTGAACCTTGTAATTCTCCAGAATTGCTTTGTCTCTGAAATTTTTATTCTACAATACTACTACTCTCTTTTGACCTCAACCTTTTAATTCTTTTTCTTTCTTCCATGTCTTCACTGTCACTAAAATTCAGAGACTCTAGACTCTTTACTCTGTTGGATTTTCCTTTCTTCCCTACTCATCATCAAAATTTTAACCTCCCCCATTCACAAACATCCAATTGGATACTCTCTTCTGACAAAACTTCCACCACTGACCTGTAGAACTTGTTACAAATTAGGCACTTGCTGAATGCTGAACGTGCCCAACCATCCTCTCCTGCTCTCAGGCTGCCAAAAACTGCTGGAGAAAACCACATAACTGTGCTGATTGGCCCTGATACAAATGTACGATTTCCAACCTCAGCTGGGTCCTCGGAACTGTTTAGCAATCCACTCACTCATCCTTAGTTGGCTCTGTCTGCCCTTCCCCACAGCAGCTGTTCCCAATTTGTATCAGTGTTCAGCGGCCCACCCACTCCGCACTCATCCCCTTTTACCCATAGCTGAAAATCTGGCCTTACTTTGAGAGGAACAGTGGAGGCTCAGGCATGAATTCTGTCAACTGTCCTTAGGTGTACTGCCAAACTTGTTTTACCCACTTCTCTGGGCCTCCTGACCCTCTCTTTTAGAGGAAACAACATAATACAGTGGTTAGGGACACAAACTATGAAGCCAGGCAGCGTGTGTCTGTAATCCCAGCTCCACCTCTTGTTAGCTATGTGGTGTTCGGCAATTACCAATTTCCTCAATCTTGCTGTGCTTCAGTTTCCTCATCTGGAAGGGGGGGATAAAATTGTGCCTACTTCATGATTTGTTTTGAGGATTAAATGCATTAAAATATAAAGTACTTAGAACAGTGTCTGGCACCTACCTGAGGGTTAGCTATTATTATTTACTGTCTTCTGTGGTCTGTGCTCCATATGTGATCCCATCATCTAACCCTCTCTCCCCCAGGACCCCACTCATTCTGTTAGCCCTTCTGTGCCCTTGATCTCCAGTCTTTATCTGCTCCTTCATCTCTACCTAAAAAGGTGTTCCAAACTCACTCATCCATTGATAGGCTGTTCTAGTTTGCTAATGCTGCCAGAATGCAAAACACCAGAGATGGATTGGCTTTTATAAAGGGGGTTTACTTGGTTACACAGTTACAGTCTTGAGGCCATAAAGTGTCCAAGGTAACACATCAGCAAGTGGATACCTTCACTGGAGAATGGCCAACAGTGTCTGGAAAACCTCTGTTAGCTGGGAAGGCACATGGCTGGCATTTGCTCCAAAGTTCTGGTTTCAAAATGGCTTTCTCCCAGGATGTTCCTCTCTAGGCTGCAGTTCCTCAAAAATGTCACTCTTAGTTGCACTTGGGATATTTGTCCTCTCTCAGCTTCTCTGGAGCAAGAGTCTGCTTTCAATGGTCATCTTCAAACTGTCTCTCATCTGCAGCTCCCGTTCTTTCTTCAGTGTCCCTCTTGGCTGTAGCAAGTTTGTTCCTTCTGTCTGAGCTTATATAGTGCTCTGGTAATCAAGGCCAACCCTGAATTGGCGGAGCCATGTCTCCATGGCAATTATCTCATCAGAGTTATCACCTACAGTTGAGTGGGTCACATCTCCATGGAAATACTCAAAGCATTCCAATCTAATCAACACTAAAACATCTGCCCCACAAGATTACATCAAAGAATATGGCTTTTCTGGGGGACATAATACAGTCAAATCGGCACATAGGTCTTGCCTGAAAATCTTGTCTTCCTTCAAGTTATCAATTTCTCTTTTTTCTTTTACATTACTAAACTCAAAAGATTAATCTGCCTTTATTATTTCCACTTTTCATCTCCTGTGTACTTACTCATTGCTCTCATTTTACTGATGATCACTTCCTAATTTTCAAGACTTCTCCCTTAGCCTTTCTTCAGGCATTTGACTTTGTTGACCACTATTTCTTTTTTGAAAATCGTTCCTATCATATTTATTATTTGATAGTTTTCTTCTATTTGTCTAACCTCTATGACATGTCTTCATTCCTATATCTTTATTTACTACCTTTTTCAGTGACTCCCAAATTATGCTTATTACTCCAAATTTTCTCTTGAGCTCTGGGCTCCTATTATCAGCAGAGACATATTTCATTGTATGGACTGCAGTTTTTTCAAATGCAACACATTAGCTCACTCTCTCTTTTAATTACCTCATGGAATGGGACCCCCTTTGAGCAAATAGTCTACATCAGGAGTGCTGGATTTCTCTCAGGCTCCTGGGTGTCTCTCTCCCCACTCCCTCTCTTTCTGTAGCCAATCTACTTCCAAATTTTACCTGTGAGCTGTTTATTAAATCTCTTCCCCTCCTCTTCACTCCCCCAGTCCTAGGTCCTAGAGCAGGTCCTCAGCAATCTTCTTGGCTATTGCAGGCCCTCTTAAATGGTCATTCTGTGTCCAGTCTCTTTGTTCTCTAAGCATCCTCACACAACTACACAGTGATTGTACTAAACTGTATCATAGATTTGTGTTGGCTGCTCCCTGACTCTTGGGCCTCCTTGACTTATTCAAAACAGTCCTTCTCCTTACAATGCCCATGTCTTTTTTCCATTTATCAAACTTCCATTTTCTATTCAGATATAACAGTTCTGTGACATATTTCTTGGCTCTCTTAGGCAGAGATAATCTCTCTGTCATACCCAGGCCCTTGCGCCTATCTTCTTGTAGCATTTCCATTACCAGGTAGTACTTCTTAGTAGGCTCTGAGCTCTTTCAGTTTGTGGAAACATGTCCTCTTTACCTGGGTATTCTCAGCACCCAGCACAGTGCTTGGGACACAATTAGGACTGAATGAATTTATTGCAAAATGCAGCAACATTATGATATGACCAACATTACCAAGTAGGGACAGTTCTAGGAGCCACAGCGCTCTACCCCAGTCACGGGGGCTTGGACATTGCAGAGTGGGTGAATTGCCCCAAGAGATAGAAAATGCAAGTCAAAGAAAAGCTCCGATTTCTTCAACATTGGTTTGTGCTTCTCAAGTAACAAAGATAAAGGAAAATAACGTAAGCCATTTCTAAGCTAAAAATGAATTTAAATATATTGTGTAGGCTGAATTAAGAAACAGCGGTCATTTCTGGTATAAATAAGATTGTAAGAAATGGCAAGGTTAGGTCAGAAATAATTTTGAACACTTGGAATGAGTTAAGCCATGATATACAGAATCTCTAGAAATTTTTAAGTAGTTGGGAATATTCTGCTGGCCTAGGGTGAAGAAGTCTGCTGGCATTTCCTGTTCCTCAACTATGCTGTAACTGTGACTGACCTAGGAAGAGAAATGAAGGTGCCTTAATGTCAAGAGCCTCTCAGAGAAGGCACAAATTAGAACCTGGGTGGAGTAGAGAGAGGGAGAATAACAAGGGCTACAGAGACTGGAGTGAGAAGCTGGGTGACTCAGGGTCCCAGGTATTCAACAATCTCAAACATTTATCAATGTGGAGTCCAACAAACAGTCTACATTCAAAAGTCAATCAGTGGGCAACTTTTGGAAGTAGGGCTCTAGCAAGCAGTCTGGAGACAAGTTCCAGGCACAGGTGGGAAAGGGCATAGGTAAGAGTGGGCAGAAAAACAAGATACGAGTCAAAATGCTGGAGGTTAAGACAGGAGGGGAAGTCCCAGAGAGTAGGAATGTAGAATCGGGAGGCAACTCAACAGAATGGAGCACTTTTACTTAGAATCTTCCAGTAGGTTTAGTTGTTTTTTAAGTCAAAAATATTATCAGACCCTGGGCCCTAGACACTGGATCTGATGCACTCAAATCTGCTGAAAGCTAAGATTCCTGGGAAGAAACCCACTAAGGAGCCCAACAGGGGTGCCTGAGCAGTTGCAGCCTGGATCTGGGTAGTGATTTGATTTCAAGCTCCCTCAGAATGAGGGTGGGAGGGAGAGAGTAGGAGGACTTGTGGGAGGGGTGGTGGGTAATTGCTCTTCATGAAAAGGAGCTGACCTACATTAGTGAGATTTCCTCCACCCGTGGGGCCAACTTGATTTTGCATGAAGGGTCTTAAAGGAATTGCTTAAGAAAGGCTGGAAAGATGAGGCCAAATGACAATAGGCTCCTAGGCTTAGATTTATATATAAAATGCACTTAAAGCGCATGTTGAGAACTACAGTAATTTTTCCAACTTTAATCCAACTCTCTCACATTTTAGTTAGAAAGGAACTGGGGTGGCCGTAGATAATGTGCAGGCGACTATGTTCTGGCTCTAATTCTGCAGTTCCAGCATTTCTCCATTAAGTGACAGCTCTGACAGGCACTCTGAGGCCTGTGACACAGGTGAACAAGGTGAAGTCCCTGCCCGTAAGGATCTCACGTTGGTGAATCTTAATTCCCTTATTAAATAATTCTGTGGCGTTAGTCAGTGGTTCTAACTGGGGATGATTTTATCCCCTACTCCCCCCCCCCAAGACATTTGGTGCTAACTGGAGACCCTATTTTGACGTTACAACTGGAGGAGGCTGCTAGTGGCATCCAGAGGGCAGAGGATGCTGCTAGATACACCGCCGTGGATGGGAGAGAGCTCCTCAAGGAAGAGTTATCAGACCAAAATATTAATACTGTCAAGGTGGATAAACCTAAATTAGCCAAATCATTTCTTCCTGGGGGAAGGACTCATTTTCCCCTCTGTGAGATGAAGAGCTTCTATGAAGGGACACAAGCTTGTGATTAGATCATTCTCTGAAATGATTTGTAATTTCTTTTCATTTGGTTTTCAACTTCAACAATTCCCTGTTCTTTCTAATCTGGCATGAGAATTACTGGGTTAGAGTGCTTTAATCTCTTTATGACAGCAGTGGAACATTAAAAAATCCACTTTTTTAGTAAG
>PVKY010006892.1:0-15480 GCA_004027775.1 Bradypus variegatus | reverse complement strand
TCTTCCTTTTGGCTCCCCTTTGATCCCCTGGACCCGAGACAGTCAGCAGTGGGTATGGGAAGGGGAATCCTCCACGCCAGACACTGAGGTGCTAGTCCACACCACTCCCGTCCTATCTGCCGCTGCTCCCGGGCTCCAAGTGCCACCCCGCTGTTTCCCCGCACCGCAGTGTGGCCGGGGGACTCAGCCGAATCACTCACTCATCCCAGAATGCAGACTCCTGGTTTCACCAAATGCACGTTCCCTGTGGCTTTAGCAGACCTTGTCCGGCTGGTGCTACCCTGGAGATGACGTTCTGGGTCACTTTCTGGTTTCCGCTCAGTGTCTTTCACGGAGGTGTCTCCCTGCTCTGTCTCACCTAGCCGCCATCATCGGAAGTCGCCTCCATAGGGTTTTAAGTAGGGGTATGACATCAGATTTTAATGTTAGAGAGATAACTTAAATCTACAGAATATGGACTAGAAGTAAAGGAGACAGAAATCAATTAGATCTAAAGTAGTGGCTATAAGGATCAAAAGACAAAGGACAAACTTGAGAGACAAAGGAGTAGAATCAACTAGCTTAATGACCAGTTCTCAGTGCATCAGTGTGCATCAGGTAGTGCACCTTCTTCTAGATAAATGTAGATGTGTGGATGTATTAAACCATGTCAAGAACACCATGTTCTTTAATGCAATCTTGTGGCGGCAGACATCTTAGTGTCAATAAGGTTGGAATATTTGCATTAAGTTGTTTCCATGGAGATGTGACCCACCTAACTGTAGGTGATAACCCTGATTGAATTATTTCCATGGAGGTATGGCCCCGCCCATTCAATACAGGTCTTGATTTAATCACTGGAGTGCTATAAAAGAGCTTACAGACAGAAAGAGCTTGCTGCTGCAGCTTAGAGAGACATTTTGGACACAGCTGTTAAAAGCAGACTTTTGCTGACACTTTAGAGATACTAGCCCAGAATTTGCCCCACGAAGAGACATTTTGGAGAGCACCATTCTGAAACACAATCTGGGGGCAAGCAGATGCCAGTCACATCCCTTCTGAACTAACAGGGGTTTTCTGGACATCAATGGCCTTTCTCCAGTGAAGGTATACTCATGTTTATGCCTTGGTTTGGACACTTTTACGGTCTTTAGACTGTACATTTGTAGCCAAATAAAACCGCCTTATAAAAGCCAAACCATTTCTGGTATTTTGCATTCCAGCAGAATTAGCAAACCAGAACAGGGAGGGAAAGAATGATGATTTTAGTTTTAAACCAATTAAACATGAAATGCCAGCCATACTAGCATGAGCTGTTCATTAAGCACCTGATACATAATCCAGAATTCAGAAGAAAAAAGAAATCAATGAATTATTATGTAGACATGATAAAGCCAAGGAAGTCTAAAAGTGCCAGTAGAGATAGTATAAAGTAGGAGGAAGGCCAGTGCAGAAACATGAAGAATACCTATATTTATAGTAGGCAAAATGAGTTAACCGAAGACGACTAAGTGAGAGTAATCAGAGGGGCTGAAAGAGTACCAGAAAAGAGATGAAACAAATGGTATATCAGGAAATTCTATCTGAATACGGAAGAATAAAATTGGTATTTTCCTTCTCTCAACCACACCCCTCAAAGTCAAGGAAAACAAAAATTCCATTTTGGACAAAACTAGGAGATATATGAAACCAAAAGCATGAAACAGATGGAAAAGCTGCCAAAGCAGAGATCAACCAGGGATGTAGAAGGAAACAGCAGAGAGGACACCCACTGAGGGCTACAAATTCAGAGAGAATCATCAAAGCACATTTCTCCCAAATGAGAGGGAACCACTGAAAGGCTAAAGTGAAAATCTCTTGTTTACAACAGTGCAAATGGGGTGCACAAACTTGTGGGTAGAGGTTCCTTGGATGAGGCTTAGGTCTAAGAAGCAGAGAAGTCCAAACAAACAAGAAATTACGCAGAGAGACTGTGTTGTCAATAGACCTACTGTGGCCCACAGTCTAGGGAAATACAGTGGGTAAAATAAGCCTCCACAAACAAGCCTGAATCATGAGAAACTTTCCAGTATATCACATCACATGTGCTCCTCTTACAAAGTGATGTTGCAACTCCTCCATCAAGAGGTGGGGCCTCTCTCTCTTGAATCAAAATGGTACTGTGATGATGGCAAAACTGACTGCATAACTTCAAAGGGTAGGACAAACACAAGGCTACAAACTCAAAGAGAACCATCACAGTACATTTCTCCCAAGTGAGAGGGAACCACTCAGCTTCTCTTGGGATGCTTGCCTTGGAACCAGCCACCACGTTGTAAGGAAGCACAGACTGGCCCACATGGAGAGACCATATGAAAAGGCCCACATGGAGAGGAATTCAGGTACCCAGCCTACAGCCAGCATCAACCACCAGACAACCGAGTCCACTCATTAACATAAATAAGTGGCTGTTTTAAACCACTAAGTTTTAGGGTAATTTGTTACAAAGCCACAATAACCAGAAAACCCAAATATTAGACTGAATTGAAAAGAGCATCTGCAGTGCCTAGCATAAGGTCCTATTTGCTGAATTTATGAAACTGCTACGGCTATAAACTTAACTCAATTAAAAAATTTATATAGCTTCTTACCTCCAAGCTTCCAGAATGTGCTGCCCAATGTAAAGGAGTAAATTTATGGAGAGCATCAACTTCATTAATGCTAGCTCCAGTTTCCACTATTTCTGAAAGCTGTTTTACATCACCAGCTCGTACCGCATCATGAATGCTACCAAAATGCACCTTCTTCCTCAAGCCTGTTAAAAAAATCAAAGTTTAAAATATATTACAGAACTGTGAGGAAAAAAAAAAGACTACAGCAATCATTAAACAGAAAGCACAAAATCACTTTGGCTTTCCAAATAATTTACTACAAGGATGTTTGTGATTAACATCTTAATCAGACTTCCACTTTCGGCTCCAATATGTAAACAGCTTGGAAGTCATCACTCCTATCCATCTAAGAAAAAAGCTGAACAAACTGAAAATCAACAAGTTTTCTAGGAACCATCAGAGAATCGACGTCACAGAGCAAAACACTATCCCCAAATCTGGAGAGACAGGTGAATACAGAGAAACACGGCCAAAATCAGCTTACCTGATATAGAAGCCAACGGAGTAAAAAACTGGTAGGAACACTTAAATGGTAATTTTGAGGAACTGTTGGGGCTGAATGGGGTCTAGCCTCCATAGTATGGAGTTACTATGATTGAGAAACTCCTGGGGAACAATGGTCTTAGAGGGCCCCCACACTGTTAAGAGCTGAGAAAAATTACCTCATGGCTTTGGCATGGGGACAGAAAAAAGTAACCATTTGAAAAATATATGGTATATGCAATCAGCATAACAAAGGTTAGGATCCCATAAAAAAAGACTTTATCAGAGCCTCATCGCACATATGTGAAAAGGCAATTACCCAGCTCCACTCCCTTCTAGCTTTCCTGCCTCACCTAATAATAATAAGAGGCAAGAAACACTTGTGCAGGTCACAGCCCAGGAACACTGGCCCACTAAAAGACAGATTTAATCATAAGATTATGGGACGCTTTCCCTCCCCCACACCTTACCATCACACCAACTGGGCTTCAGTAAAGTAAAAGTGGATACAACTACAAAAGCTGCAAGGCTAGCCCCTTTTTTTTTCCAGAGGACAACACATTTACTTTTATTTCAATCAAATCACAACACTTTCTTTTCCAACTGCTGCAAAGTACATCTAACCCTTTTTAAGAAAGTTCACAGGGAAACCCAAAGAAAAAAGCATACACAAAAGCAAGAACAATAAACAAATTGAAGCCCCTGGTACCTATGGTTACTGCAAACATAAAACACAGACTGACCCCCGGCCAAATTAACATAAAAACCTCACAATGAAAGCCTATTTACCTTGGTTACTATTGCCCAATATATCATATCTGACTTTCTGACTTTCAACAAAAAAATTACAAACCATAGTAAAAGGAAGGAAAAAACACAGTCAGAAAAGACAAAGTAAGCATCAAAACCAGACTTATATATGACACATATTTTGGAATTTTCAGACAGATAATTTAAAATAACTATTATTAAAATCTTAAGGGCCCGAGGAGGTGGGGCAAGATGGAGGATTGGTGAGGTGGAATCCAGTTACTCCTCTATGACAGCTGGTAAATAGCCAAGAACTGTCTGGGACAGCCATGTTTTTGGGGACTTCTGTGACTGGTCACGCATTGTACAGCAATGTGGAACAGGTGATCCCAGCAAAAACTGTAAGTCTGCTCAGCCAGGGGGCTGGTGCCCCTTCCCCCAATGTATGGCAGACTGTCTTGGAGCTGGTTCCCAGAGGGAAAAAGAAACAATCTGTGCTGGGAGCAAGGCAGGGGCTCAACCTGGCCTAATTGCAGAATTAATTAACAAATTTGGACTGCTGAATAAAAGCTCCAAGCACAGATAAACCAGGAGTGGGCAAATGAGGAGCCAGAGGAACCTGTCCCCCAGAGAGGTGGCAGGGCTGACAACAGCAGCAAAAGAAAAAGAGAGAGAGAGAGAGAGACAGAATTTTGGAGTTGGAGGTGTTCACAATACTGGAAAAAGGACTGGGTTCCAAGAAAAGGGGGCACATAGAAATGCGAACCAATTTGGGCTATGGCTCCCAAACCCAGGGAGCTGGGGTCCCTCTTTTCTTTTCCAGCTCTTCACTCTTTATCTTTTAACGTTTCAATATCCCATGAGAACTCCTGCTTCAGCACTGCCCCAGGCAAGGGTGGAATTAAGAATTAAAGTTGTCTGAGAGTAACTATTCATGTGGAACAGTTAATACCTTAAAGCGCTTATCTTTAAATAGTCCATACCAGGAATGACAAAACTTGGGGGCTAGGGAAAGACCTTGGAAAGAGATTTCTTTTTTTTTTCTTTTTTGTGAAATAACTATTACAAGTAGCTCATTACAGAAAGCTTCAGATATATGCAATGGCAGAGCTAAGATAGGTCTGAGAGGCAAAGCAATGAATCTGGTGGGGGAGACAATCATTAACGAGCATAACATCCCCAAGAAAAGAGGGGGAAGGGTCCAGCTCAAGTGGCAGCACTGCTGCAGAGAACACAGACCCCAAGGACTAGAAAACAGACAACAGCTTGACTCAGCAATGCCCCGTCAGGGACAGGACTTGTGGAGAATTAAACGCACCAGTGGCAACTCTTTACACTGGTGAGGCAGCTGCAGGCTGACAAGCGCCACCTGCTGGACAGGACAGGAAAAGCAGAGAGTTTAGAGGCTTCATAGGAGGGTCTCATTCTTAGGGAAAATCCATACACAACTCCTGAGACCTGGGACTATCTGGACTGGGAAAATCTGATTGGGGTCGATTATATCTGAAGAGACCCTCTCACAAAAAGGTTACACAGAGGAAGGATAAGAATCAGAAAAGCAAAAGGTGAAAAATCCTGTTCAACTAAGCAGAAGCTATTTTAGAGGTCTACAATAAGTTGAACTGTACACCAAAGGATAGACAACAAGGCCAACCAACAAGAAAACACTAGGTAAAAGAGAGAAAACGAGCTCCAGAAGAAACCAGACAAGAAAATGAGATGCCTAGACAGCTAAAAATAACAAGCCAGAGGAGAACCTAAGATGGCGGCTAGGAGAGACGGCAAAAAAACACTTCCCTGAAACATACTAGAAAAAAGCCAGAAAGTGACTCAGAACACAAGTTCCAGCAATGCACCAGCTGGACAAGGTCTGCTAAATCTACAGGGACTGTGCACTTGGTGAAACCAGGAGTTTGCGTTCTGAAATGAGTGAGAAAGCCTGCTGAATATCCAGCAGCCATGCTGCAGTGTGGGGAAACCATGGGTTGGCGTTTGAAGGCGGACTAGTTCTTTTTTAAAAAACACAAAAGTGGCTGCAGATACGGCAGCAAAAACCACACAGCGAAGTGTGGAAGGAAAGGGCTGTGCAAACGCCTCAATATCTGGCATGGAATAGCGTTCCATGCACCCACTGCTAATTTTCTCAAAGCAAGGCAGGCAGAGGTGAGCCAAAAGGGGAAAATAACCACGCCCCTTGCAGCCATCTTCCTGGCGGGCTGGGAACACTCCTGCCCAGTGCCAGAGCCATAGCTGAGAGCTGCACCAAAAAACCCAGTGCGATGGGAAGTGTTTCCAGCAACACGTGCACATGCCATGGTACTGGACATGGACAATACCCTTTCGCGCACCTGCAGCTATCTGTCCTGGAGCTGGGAAGGTGGAGCTGCACAAAAGGAGAAAATTAACATGTCCCATACAGCCATCCGTACAGCAGGCTGGGAAAACATCTACATGGCCCAGCGGCCCAGAACTTCCCTTCACGGACGGTGAGCACTTGTGACATAGCACAACCTTCCTGTAGCAGAGGCCCTAGAAAGGCACTCTTGGAAGAGGGACCCACTCGGAAATCCCAAGGACCATACACTAATACCAAAGACTTGTGGGTCACTGGGAGAAACAATCTGGCGAGTCTGAAATGAAGGTTTAGACTCTTGCAACAGCATGAAATCTCCAGGAACACCTGGGAGGTTTGATTATTAAAGCTGCCCTCCCTACCAAACTGCACAGACACACGCCCCACATTCAGGGCAGATAGCACTAACAACACACCCAAACTTGGTGCACCAATTGGATCCCACAAGAATCAGACCCCCACACACCACAAAGTTGGGGAGAACCGACTTGAGGGGTATAGGTGACTCGCAGACGCCATCTGCTGGTTACTTAGAGAAACTGTACACCACCAAGCTGGAGATCTGACAAATTAGAGATTCATCTTTGAATAATCCTACATATCCTAAAAGAACCCTATCAAGTAAAGCAAATGCCAAGAGGCCAAAAACAACAGAAAATTTTAAACCATATGCAAACATCAGACAATATGGATAACTCAAACCCAAACACCCAAATCAAAAGATCAGAGGAGACAGTACTTGGAGCAATTAATCAAAGAACTAAAGACAAACAATAAGAGCATGGCACAGGATATAAAGGACATGAAGAAGACCCTAGAAGAGCAAAAAGACATTGCAAGAGTAAATAAAAGAAACAGATGATCTTATGGAAATAAAAGAAACTGCTGACCAAATTAAAAAGATTCTGGATACTCATAGTACAAGACTAGAGGAAGTTGAACAATGACTCAGCAACCTCGAGGGCCACAGAATGGAAAATGAAAGAACAAAAGAAAGAATGGGGAAAAAATCAACAAAATCTAAACGGACCTCAGGGATATGACAGATAAAATAAAACATTGAAATATAAGACTCATTGGTGTCCCAGAAGGGGAAGAGAAGGGTGAAGGTCTAGAAAGAGTATTCAAAGAAACTGTTGGAGAAAACTTCCCAAACCTTCTACACAATATAAAAACACAAAGCATAAATGCCCAGTGAACTCCAAATAGAATAATTCCAAATAAACCCACTCCAAGACATATTCTGATCAGACTGTCAAATAGGAGAAGAGGAAAGTCCTGAAAGCAGCAAGAGAAAAGCAATTCACCACATACAAAGGAAACAATATAAGACTAAGTAGTGAAAAAAATAGGGAGGAGAAACTAAGATGGCGGCTAGGTAAGACAGGGCCAAAAAAAAGCTCTGAGAAAAACACTAGATAAAAACCAAAAAGTGACCCAGAATACCGCTTACAGCGATGTGCCAGCCGGACGAGGTCTCCTAGTACCACAGAGGCTGTATACTTGGTGAAACCGGGAGTCTGCATTCTGAAACAAGTGAGTAAGCTGGCTGGAAGACCTGCAGCTGCATGGCGTTGTGGGGAAGCCAGGGCTTGGCGTTTGGAGACTGAATGTCTCTTAAAAAACAAAAAAAAGGTTGGGGGAAACCCAGGAGAGGCTACAATTGTGATAGTGGGAACCACAGAGTAAAACACTGCAAGAGGGGGCTGGGCTGGCCTCTCGGTGTCTGGCCTGGAAGATACCTCGCAAGAGACACCCTCGGGGCCGGGGGAATGGAGGGGAGAGCTGGAAGCAGAAAGAAACCCCGCGGCTAGCAGCTGGCTCCCTGGAGGGCTGGATAAACTCCTCCCTGGGGCCATGCCCACAGCCCAGAGCCCCGCCAGTTGTCCCGGAGCTGGGAAGGAGGAACTGTGCAAGGAGCAGGGGTTGAGATGCCCTGTTCAGCCAACTTTGCATTAGCGGAGAGCGCCCATGCATGGCCCAGCGGCCCAGGGCTTCCCTTGATGGACAGCGTGCCCTGGTGACGTAGCACGGCATTCCGTTGGCAGAGGTCCTGGAGGATCGCGGCTGGGAGGGGGGACCAGCTTGTAGAACCCAGGGACACTACACCAAGTCCAGTGGTTTGTGGGACAGCAAGAGAGAGGGTCTGGGGCTGAAATGAAATGAAGGCTTAGACTCTTACAACAGCCTTGAATCTCCAGGAACCTGGGGGATTTGAATATTTAAGCTGCCCTTCCTCCCTGGCCACCCGTACACACACCCCACATTCAGGGCGGATGGCTTCAGCAACACACCCAAACTGAGTTCTCCAACTGAACCCCACAAGAATCATTTCCCCACACACCACGGGGACAAGGTGGAAAACTGACTTGAGGGGTATAGGTGACTCACAGTCGCCATCTGCTGGTTAGCTAAAGAAAGTGTACGCCACCAAACTGGGTTTCTGAAAAATTAGATCGGTATCTTTCCTTTTTTTACAACTTGAAAGAACCCTATCAAGCAAAGCAAATGCCAAGAGGCCAAAAACAACAGAAAATCTTAATGTATATGACAAACCAGACGATATGGAGAATCCAACTCCAAACTCCCAAATCAAAATATCAGGAGAAACACAGTACTTGGCAAAATTAATCAAAGAACTACAATCGAGGAATGAAAACATGGCCAAGGATTTAAAGGACATCAAGAAGACCATGGCCCAGGATATAAGCGACATAAAGAAGACCCTAGAAGAGCGTAAAGAAGACATTGCAAGAGTAAATAAAAAAATAGAAGATCTAATGGAAAGAAAAGAAACTGTTGGTCAAATTAAAAAGACTCTGGATACTCACAATACAAGATGAGAGGAAGTTGAACAACGTCTCAGTGTCCTAGAAGTCCACAGAACAGAAAAGGAAAGAAGAAAGAATGGAGAAAAAAATAGAAAAAATCAAAATGGATCTCAGGGATACAATAGATAAAATAAAACGTCCAAAGTTAAGACTCATTGGTGTCCCAGAAGGGGAAGAGAAGGGTAAAGGTCTAGAAAGAGTATTCAAAGAAATTGTTGGGGAAAACTTCCCCAACCTTCTACACAATACAAATACACAAAGCATAAATGCCCAGTGAACTCCAAATAGAATAAATCCAAATAAACCCACTCTGAGACATATTCTGATCAGACTCTCAAATACTGAAGAGAAGGAGCAAGTTCTGAAAGCAGCAAGAGAAAAGCAATTCACCACATACAAAGGAAACAACATAAGTCTAAGCTGTGACTACCCAGCGGTCACCATGGAGGCGAGAAGGCAGTGGCATGACATATTTAAAATTCTCAGAGAGAAAAATTTCCAACCAAGAATACTTTATCCAGCAAAACTCTCTTTCAAATTTGAGGGAGAGCTTAAATTTTTCACAGACAAACAAATGCTGAGAGAGTTTGCCGATAAAAGACCTGCCCTACTTCAGATACTAAAGAAAGCCCTACCAACAGAGAAACAGAGAAAGAAAGGAGAAAGAGATATAGGGAATTTTAACAGACATATATAGAACCTTACATCCCAAATCACCAGGACACTCATTTTCCTCTAGTGATCACAGATCTTTCTCCAGAAGGGACCATAAGCTGGGACATAAAACAAGCCCCAATAAATTAAAAAAAATTTTGAATATACTCAAAGCAAATTCTCCAATCACAATGAAATACAAATAGAAGTCAATAATTTTTGAACTGTAACTCCACTATTTACTTCCTAGATGATATAAAATACACAAACTCTAATGACAAATCAGTGGTGTTGAACTCAATATAAAATATGTAATTTTAGACAACTATATAAAGGTGGGGGAATGGAGTAGTATAGGAACATAGCTTATGTGTCCTATTGAAGTGAAGGTGATATCAAAGAAAAACAAGATTGTTATGGATTTAAGAGGTTAAAATTAAGTCCTATGGTAAACACAAAGAAATTATCAGAGAAGATAACCATGGAGAAGAAAAGTAGAGTATGGGTTAAGACGAATGGGGGAAGGGGCAATGGGGAGGTAAGAAATGAGTGTAGGGTTGCTGTTTGAGGTGAAGGGAAATTTCTAGTAATGGATGGTGGGAAAGAGCATTACAACATTCTAAATGTGATTAACCCCACTAATGGAAGGCTAGGGAGGGGGTGGAATGGGAAGATTTAGGCTGTATATATGTTTCCACAATTGAGAAAAAAAAAAAGACAGTCGAAATAGATGACAATCGAATGCCAAGGATGAACCTGGATGGGATTGGAGGTTGGAGAACAGGAGGCTCAAAGGGACACACTTGAGACATAAGGAAAAGGAAATATAGAATGTAAGCTTTGTATCATTGTTGAATCTCTTGTACTTCTTAGCTGCGCTTAATGGGATTACATTAAAGAATGCTCTTATTCATGGGAAGCATACATGTGAATTATAGTGTTTGTTCAAGGATGTGTGCAGCTAGTTCTCATATGTTCAGAAGACAGAGCAATAGATGATGGATGATAGACAGGGAGGGAAAGAAATAGCGATGTGACAGCAATTTAAAGTTGGTGGATTGGGCTATCAGGGAAAAGGGGTCAGGGTATGATGGAATTCTGTGTACGGGGTTAGTATTGTTTTTACAACTGCTCCTATAACTTTGAATTTATTAAAAAAAAAAAAGACTAAGTAGTGACTACTCAGCAGCCACCATGGAAGCGAGAAGGCAGTGGCATGACATATTTAAAATTCTGACAGAGAAAAATTTCCAACCAAGACTACTTCATCCAGCAAAGCTCTCCTTCAAATTTGAGGCAGAGCTTAAATTTTTCATGGACAAATCCTGAGAGATTTTGCTAATAAAAGACCTGTCCTACCTCATATACTAAAGAGAGCACTACCAATAGAAAAACAAAGAAAGGAGAGAGAGAGATGGAGAAAGGTTGAGTACTAAAGAGATTCAATATTGGTTCATTAAAGGACAATGAGAGAGAGGGAAAAATATATCTGAGAAACATAAACAAAAGGATAGGATGGCTGATTCAAAAAATGCCTTCACAGTAATAATGTTGAATGTAAATGGATTAAACTTCCCAATTTAAAGATGTAGATTGGAAGAATGGATCAAAAAATATGAACCATCAATATGTTGCATACAAGAGACTCATTTTAGACACAGGGACACAAAGAAATTGAAAGTGAAAGGATGGAAAAAATATTTCATGCAACCTACAGCCAAAAGAAAGCAGGAGTAGCAATATTAATCTCAGATAAAATAGACTTTAAATGCAAGTATGTTAGGAGAGATAAAGAAGGCCACTACATACTAATAAAAGAGGCAATTCAACAAGAAGAAATAACAATCATAAATGTTTATGCACCCAATCATGGTGCCCCAAAATACATGAGACAAACTCTGGCAAAACTAAAGGAAGCAATGGATATTTCCACAATAATTGTGGGAGACTCCAACACATCACTCACTCCTATAGATAGATCAACCAGACAGAAGACCAATAAGGAAAATGAAAACCTAAACAATCAGATAAATGAATTTGATTTAGCAGACATATATAGAACATCACATCCCAAATCACCAGGATACACATTCTTCTCTAGTCATCACGGAACTTTCTCCAGAATAGACCATATACTGGGACATAAAAGAAGCCTCAATAAATTTAAAAAAATGGAAATTATTCAAAGCACATTCTGTGACCACACTGGAATACAATTAGAAGTCAATAACCATCAGAGACTTGAAAAATTCACAAACACCTGGAGGTTAAACAACACACTCCTAAAATAAATGGTTTATAATGTAGAATGTAGGGGAACTAGCAATAGAAAGCAATTAATGAAGGGGGAAGAATAACCCAATAAGAACAGTTAAGCTATCATGGGTAAATTTAACATTCTGGGAATGTCCAGGAATGGCTATGGTCTGTTAATTTCTGACAGGTATGGTAGAAACAAGTTCACAGAAATGTTGTTACATTAGGTTATCTTATTGGGGTAGAGTAGGAACATGCTGGACTCCCTTGTTATGGTTTGTTTTAAATATTTTTATTGTATTTTTTTCATTTTTTTTATATAGTTGATTTTAAAAAAAAGTTAATTAAAAAAAATGAAAAAAAATATGCAGAGCTCCCTTGAGGAGCTGGTGGAGAATGCAGGGATGTTGGGCTTCCTCATGTCGATGGTGGCTGATGTGCTCAGAGACATAAGGTATTGGTGGTTTGATGCACTGAGCCCTCTACCACAGGACTTGCCCTTGGGAAGACTGTTGCTGCAAAGGAGAGGCTAGGCCTCCCTATAATTGTGCCTAAGAGCCTCCTCCTGAATGCCCCTTTGTTGTTCAGATGTGGCCCTCTCTCTCTAGCTAAGCCAACTTGGCAGGTGAAATCACAGCCCTCCCCCCTACATGGGATCTCACACCCAGGGGAGTGAATCCCCCGGCAACATGGAATATGACTCCCAGGGAGGAATCTAGACCCGGCATCATGGGATAGAGAATATCTTCTTGACCAAAAGGGGGATGTTAAAGGAAAGGAAATAAGCTTCAGTGGCAGAGAGATTCCAAAAGGAGCTGAGAGGTCACTCTGGTGGGCACTCTTACGCACAATATAGACAACCCTTTCTAGGTTCTAATGAATTCGAATAGCTAGCAGTAAATACCTGAAACTATCAAACTACAGTCCAGAACCCATGAATCTTGAAGACGATTGTATAAAAGTGTAGCTTATGAGGTGTGACAATGTGATTGGGAAAGCCATATGGACCACACTCCCCTTTGTCTTTATCTCGTTTATGGATAGATGAATAGAAAAATGGGGGAAGAAAAAGAAAAAGGCATCCCTTGTTCTTTTCCTTTAATTATTCATTTTCACTTTAATTTTTATTATTACTTTTGTGTGTGTGGTAATGAAAATGTCAAAAATTAATTTTGGTGATGAATGCACAACTATATAATGGTACTGTAAACAACTGAATGTACACTTTGTTTTGTATGATTGCATGGTATGTGAATATATCTGAATAAATATGAATTAAAAAAAAGCCATACTATAAAACACGAAAATATGGACCAGCCAAAGGAAAAAAGTAACACTTCAACTGAGATACAACAATTGAAACAAATAATTAATAATCAAACAAATTTCCTAAATCAATTCAAAAATCAAAACAATGAGTTGAGGGAAGACATGGCAAAAGAGATGAAGGATATAAAGAAGACATAGGCAAACATAAGGAGGAACTTGAAAGTAGAAGAAACAAATGGCAGAACTTATCAAAATAAAGGTACAATAGAAGAGATGAAAAACACGATTGAGACTCACAATACCAGATTTGAAGAGGCAGAAAAAAGTATAAGTGAACTACAAGACAGGACATCAGAAATCCTATACACAAAGGAACAGACAGGGAAATGAATAGAAGAATAGAGCAAGGTCTTAGGGAACTGAATGACAACATGAAGTGCACAAATATACATGCCATAAGTGTACCAAAGGAGAAAAAGAAGGGGAAAGAGGCAGAAAGAAGAGTAGAAGAAATAATCACTGAAAATTTCCCAACCCTTATGAAAAACATAAAATTACAGATTCCAGAAGTGCAGCACACCCCAAATAGAATAGATCCCAATAGACCTACTCCAAGACACTTACTAATCAATGTCAAAGACAAAGAGAGAATTCTGAAAGCAGCAAGAGAAAAGCAATCCATCACATACAAGGGAAGCTCGGTGAGACTATGTACAGATTTCTCTGCAGAAACCATGGAGGTGAGAAGGTAGTGGCATGATATATATAAGATACTGAAAGAGAAAAACTGACAAACAAGAATTCTATATCCAGCAGAACTGTTTTTCAAAAATGAGGGAGAGATTAAAATATTTTCAAACAGACAGACACTAAGAGAGTTTGTGAATAAGACACCTGCGCTGCAAGAAATACTAAAGGGACCGCTACAAGCCAATAGGAAAAGATAGGAGAGATTTGGAGAAGAGTGTAGAAATAAAGGTTATCAGGAAGAGAAAAAGGAGAAAGAGAAAAATAAGATATGACATTTAAAACCCAAAAGACAAAATGGTAGAAGAAAGTACTGTCCTTACAGTAATAACACTAAATGTTAATGGATTAAACTCCCCAATAAGAAGACATAGACTGGCAGAATGGAATAAAAAAACAAGAGCCATCTATATGCTGTCTACAAGAAACTCACTTTATACACAAGGACAAAAATAGGCTAAAAGTGAAAGGCTGGAAAAAGATATTTCATGCAAACAACAACCAGAAAAAAGTGGGAGTAGCTATATTAATATCAGACAAATTAGACTTCAAATGTAAAAAAATTAACAGAGACAACGAAGGACACTATATATTAATAAAAGGGACAATTCATCAAGGAAACATAACAATCATAAATATTTATGCACCGAGCCAGAGTGCACAAAAATACATGAGGCAAACACCAAAGGGAGAATTAGGTACCTCTAATATAAAGTTGGAGATTTCAATACACCTCTCTCATCAATGGATACAACATCTAGACAGAGGATCAGTTAAGGAAACAGAGATGTTGAACTGTACAATAAATGAACTAGACTTGACAGACACTGATAGAACACTAAACCCCACAAGAGAAGGATACACATTTTTCTCAAGTGCTCATGGATCATTCTCTAGGATAGACCACATGTTGGGTCAAAAAGCATGTCTGAACAAATTTTAAAATATTGATACTATACAATTAACACTTCTCAGATCATAACAGAATGAAATTAGAAATCAATAACAGGCAGAAGGTTGAAAAATTCACAAATATATGAAGGCTAAATAGCACACTCTTAGACAACCAGTGGGTAAAGGAAGAAATTAAAAGAGAAATTAGTAAATACCTCAATGCAAATGAAAATGAAAACACAACATATCAAATCTTATGGGATGCAGCAAAGGCAGTGCTGAGAGGGGAAATTATTGCCCTAAATGCCTGCATTGAAAGATAAGAGCGAGCAAAAATTGAGGAATTAACTGTTCACCTGGAGGAATAGAGAAAGAACAGTAAACTAACACCAAAGTAAACAGAAGGAAAGAAAAATCAAGGGTTAGAGCAGAAATAAATGAAATTGAGAACAGAAAACAATAGAAAGAAGCCACAAAAGCAGAAGTTGGTTCTTTGAGAAAAATCAATAAAATTGACAGCCCCTTAGCTAGGCTAACAAAGAGAGAGAGAGAGAGAGAGAGAGAGAGAGAGAGAGAGAGAGAGAGAGAGAGAGAGAGAGGGAGGGGGGGGGAG
>PVKY010006891.1:0-15482 GCA_004027775.1 Bradypus variegatus | reverse complement strand
AAAAAAAAAAAAAAGTAAAAGCTATGAAGTTTGTTTTAATATGACATACCATCCACATGCTAAAGTATCTTCCTCCTTATCTAAGTCCATAAAAATGACAAAATTACACAGGGAAACTAGAAGAGGTTTCAATGATAATTAGTAATTATGGAAAAGGAAAGGAAGACAGAAGAGGGAATTAGATCGAAGAAGGAATCCAAGTCCTTTGCTGCAAAAGTAGGGAGAAACTTCAAAGAGGTTTCAGTCCCAAAGGTGGTATCTTTCTTAAAGCAGAGGTGACTCCATGGCAACTGAAAAGACAGCTGTTCGCAGAACCCACAGTAGGTGTCCTTTGTTTGATACTGGCACATCCATTCATCCATTCATCCCCTTTTTTCCTTCAGTGTGATAAAAGCTACAGTAGTGTACTATAGCTACAGAAAAGATTATTTTTAATGTGTAAAAGAATAAAATGTACAGCTATATACCAATAAATCTGAAAATATAGATGAGAAGGTACCATTTTTCCTGGGAAACAAAGTTAAAAATTTAGCACAAGAAGAAATAGAAAACTGGAATAGGCCAGAGATCTTATATGAAATCAAAATGCATCATTAAATTTTACCTTTTAAAAAAGACACCAAGCTCAGATTTTCAAGATACAGACAATTCTCCTTTTTATTCACAATTTCCTGGAACATAGAGAATGGTGGCAAGTCAGCAAACTAATTATATGAGTCTATTAATTTGATGCTTCAAATAGATAAGGACAATCCAAGAAGGGATAACTATAGACCAAGATAATTGAGCAACATAAAATAATGTATTTGGGGAAATTAACTAAATAGAAATTCTAGAAAAAAAATGCAAATACTGAAATAATATTTGAAACCAGTGAGTCTTGTAGGAAGAATAGAAAACAAAATGAAAAGAAAAATGCTGAAGATAGGTATGAGGAAATCATACAAAAAATCTATGTAGAAAAAGAGATCATGTGGAGAGAAAAGCTACAGCTCATCTATAATATGAGTTCCACAAAACCAGAGAATGAAGAAAAGACAATAGTCAAACTAGGAAAATTTTCCAGAACTAAAAAGAAAGAATCCTCAGATTATTTCTATCTATATTTATGTCTATATGTCTATCTATCTATCTATCTATCTATGAATTTCCAAATAAGATAAGTGAAAGCAATCTATAAAACAAACTCTGGGATTATATATATATTTTAAATCCAGTTGTATAGTTTTAAATGAAGCACACCTCAGGTTTTAAATACAGAAAATACATATATGTAATACAGAAAATTTGAAATGAATATAATGTATGTTATTGAGCACACGGTAGCTAAAAGAAAGTTTCAGTATCTCTATGAATGTCAGCCCAGACAGAATTTAAGGTCAAAGCATTGAGAGATATAAAGAACATAGTAATTATTGAAAAAATAATAATCTATCAAAAAGACATACTTTTATGATCTTTGATCTGAGTAAAACATAAAAATCATAAAGCAAAAATTGAAATGACTGCAAAAAATCATCAAATCCATAAGAATAGAATATGCTAGAACATTTATCTCAGAAGCTGATGAACTAAGCAGATAGAATTGATAGGAAAATAAAAGATTTTTTAACAATATTATATAAACAACATTCTTTAACAATTCCAAACTAACAGATGTATATAGAACCCTGTAATAAATAAATGGAGGTTATTAATTATTTTCAAGAACACATGTGTCATTAATGAAAATTACTCATAACTCAGATACTAAATGAGGTTCCAGCAAATCCCAAAGTATTGACTAAAATGAAATAAAATTAAAAATCAATAATAAAAAGTTAGCATCCCCTCCACACAAAGAAAATAAAATCAAAAAAACATACAAAACCAAAAACATACTTTTATACACTAAAAAATAAAGGAGGATATGTTTTCTCTATATGTTGTGGAAATGATTTATATTGGGAAGTATAAAGTAGAATGAAATGATAAGGGATGCTCTAATGATAAAACTTTTGTTATGGAGCTAAAATGTTACTTTAAAATGTTATTGGTTAAGCTTTTCTTAAGAGACTATATAAAAAATAGAACAAACCCAAAAATACTGGAATGGAAGACAAAACAAACATAAAAAGTAGGGCTTAATGAAACAGAAAATGTAGCATTTTTTAAAGCTTTTTATGTTTGTTTGTTTTGGTAGGACTAACATAAATCTCTGGCAGTATTAGAAAGAATTGGTAAGAGATGGCACAAGTAAACAACTTTGGAAATTAATGAGAGTATAACTAGAAATCATAAGGAGATATATACATAGAGAGAGAAAGAGAGAGAGACATTAAAAATACCTGAAAAATAGGAGAAATCCATCATATTCATGCTTGAAAAGACAATGGCAAAAGATCCCATTTCTCCTCCAATCAATGTGTAAATTCAGTGCAATGTCAATGAAAATTCCGGTAAGACATTTTATGAAGTTTTGTAGGCTGTTTCTAGAATTCACATAGTAAAGAGAAGTAAATTCTAAAAATTAGCCAGGACAGTTATACAAAAGAAGAATAAGAATGGGATCTTGCCTGGAAGATATCAAGCCTTATTATAAAATATCAGTAGTTAGAACAGTATGATATTGGTTAGATGAAAACAGTCCTAACGTATCATTTTAGAAATTAAAAAGAAATAAAATAACTGAAGTTCAAAGATAGAAATGACTGTTCAAATATCACAGTGATTCAGGACCAAAACCTAGGTCCTGATTCCCAGGCCTGATTTCTGTCTACTACAGTACATTTTATTCTCTCATGAGCTGTTGGACTTGTATACAGCTCATAAAAATGCCAGCCTAGGTTGGGCTATGGTAACAAACTGCCTCAAGTCTCAGTGGCTTAAAACACAATGTATGATTTCTTGCTTAGATTCCATGTGTACCACGGGTCACTGGAGAAATCTCCGCATAAACACTCGGGGACCCAGACTGATGGAGTCCCCATCTTTTGGCAGCTAGGCTGCGTGGGCATTTGACCTGTGTCGCTGCGTGGCTGCCGAGGAGACCTAGAGAACTCCACAAGCATCAATTCCATTCACATTTCATTGGTGAGAACATGTCACATGGCTCTGGCTGACTGCCAAAGGACTAGGGAATGGGATATTATCCATGTCTAGGAAGGAAGAAGAGCTGAATATATATCAACAAGCCCTGGATTACAATACAAGTAGTAAAGTCAAGGTAATTCAATTGTTCAGCTGATCATTCTTGTCTGATTCTTTGTTTCCCATTGAGGCTTCCAGCTTTTTAGCCTATTACTGAACATCTGTGTCTGTATCTCCATCTGAGTTGCAGCAGTACAAATATGTGATAATGTAAATCGAATCTGTGTCCTGGGCTCTTTATGGTTAGAATGATAAGCCAAGGAAGAGGATCAAAAGGAAGGACTGGAGGCTTGCCCAAGGTTCCTGGGGATTTGCTTTATTTTTACTTGGCACATCCTCAAGCCTCCAAAATGTAACTTCTTGGCCTGAAAGAGTTCACTCAGTTTCCCCATATACCTACACTTCTTTTTAAATGGGTGTCTGTGTCAAAGGAAAAGACTGAAGAAAACTATTGTTAGTAAACCCATAGAATTGTTACTTATTAAAAGTTCTCTTTCTGTAAAAAAAACATTTTTGTCTTAATTTCATGCAATTCAATTAAAATATACACAGAAAAATACGTTTTAATCATTTTCACGGGTATGTTTTATTTTTAACTCTACATAATTTATACCAGGGAGACAGGGTTCAGTCACTTCCTTAATAAAGATTAACATCAAAACAAAAGATATTCCAAAACTAGTACAATTTCTCTGAATCTTGTTTGGCCATGTGCAAATATACTCTTCTATATGTGAGTGTGAAATATAGATACTCTTCTAACAAGCAATTCAAATTTTAAGGACTTTCCCTAAAAGGAAGATCCTCCAAACTGGAAACCATGCTCACCAATAGCTTTCACTTATTTGAAACAATTTGTAACATACAAATGTGCTGTATTTAATAGGATACCAGCTATTGTTAATGTGTTATAGCCAGTGTCATGGAAAGAAACCCCGTGACTTATCCTAAAGAAGTAAGAAGATTAAAAAGTAGCATGAATACTCCAGGTCCAGTTATGTAAAATATGGTTATATACTTATGCACAGAGTTAGGCCAAATGGGAAGGTGATGGTGATGGTGGTTTTGGTGATGGTGTTTTGGGTGATTTTTATTTTGTTCCTTTCCGATTTTGATCTCTCCCCCCTCTCTTTTTTAACAATAGATCTGAACACATTTTGCAAATGCACGTGCATTTTCAAAAGAAAAAAAGAAACTTATTTTAAAGAGTAGCTTTGGAGAAAGTATTGTGCATTTATGCAGAATTATAAATCTGCCTATTCTTCTTCAGATTCTGGGTATTGGCATACAACTGGGTTTCCAGTAAAGACCTAAGCAGTCTTTTGAAATATTAATATGGTGAATATGCTTTACCTCTTAACTACATATAAACATAGACATATACCATTTTAAGTTATGAAGAACAGTTCAAAAGATTCAAATGTCCTATATCTCGTTAAAGATGGATAGAAGCTGTTTTATTCTAGTTTCTATTTCATAGACCTTTTAATATTATGTCTTGGTTGAAATGCCAAAAAGGTTATTGCAAGTTCTGAATAGCTGCATAACCTTTGTCTTCCTTTGTGTGGAAAAGGAAACAGTGTACATTGTGGAGCAAGATGCTGTATCTCAGGAACAGGAAGGTAGAAAGAGAAGCAGATCACAGGCAGCAGTTTGGCAAATGTTAGGTTATGCTCTGTATCGTTCCTTGTGTTTCAGGGAGGGTAAAATTTGCCTCTAGTTTTCCTTAAATGTTCCCAATACTTCTGCTTCATTTCTGCTTACAATTCTGGGCT
Organism: Bradypus variegatus; assembly: GCA_004027775.1. Classification (NCBI taxonomy): domain Eukaryota; kingdom Metazoa; phylum Chordata; class Mammalia; order Pilosa; family Bradypodidae; genus Bradypus; species Bradypus variegatus. Next base: position 10,578 of record PVKY010006891.1, on the reverse strand, counting down.
AGGCTTTGAAAAATCAAAAACACCTTTCACAGGGTTGGGAATGCTTTGTGCTGAAGCAAGTCCTGGGGGGGAGTGATAGGATAGGTCAGGTAGAGTGGGTCTCCTGGACGTCCTGCCAAAGCACCTGCTCTGCAAACAGAGCTAGTCCCTGCATCTGGATGCTTTGCTGCCTGCTCGCACGTCTCAGTGAGTGCAGAGGAAAAGAATACACTGTGCACTGGGGGCCAGGGGGACAAAATCCCCGGAAGCTGAGGATGTGTCTAAATAATGGTATTTCTATTCAAAGAGATGTGGAAAAGATAAATGTGACTTAATCCACAGACTTTCTTGTCTTTTGATCTCAGGTCTTTCAGGGACAGGTTTCCTAAGCCTCTCTTAGGCCCTTTCCTGGTATTTCTTTTTGTTGTCCCTCCTCTGATTCAGATGCCTGTCCATGAAAATACTATCCACATTCATTTTGGGGGAAATTTCTTGGTTTGCATTCCCAGCATTTATCTATGGCCTGCCTGTGAGGACTCCGAGGGTTCATGGAGGTAATTTTCTTATACTGTGCACAGCAGACTACAGAGGATCATGGCTTCCCGTCAAGGGATCTGTGCCATCAGAACATTTGGTTTGCAGTCTCCTCAGTCTTCTTTGTTTTTGATCGTGACATTTCTTCATGCCCAGACGCATACGTGATGTAACATTCTTTGTTGATGTTCTGAAATGTGTTTTAGAGTTATTTCGGCTTAGCACAAAATAGGAATGGAGACCTAAACTTTTCTGGTTGAAATGCTAACCTTTTCTCCCCCTGCCTTTTCTGTACCATGCATGAAGCTTTAAACCCAAGCCTGGCATTTAATAGACCTTAGACTGTTTTATTGGAAACAGGGCAAATGAGAAGTCTCTCTAGGGGATCTGTGGGGCCTTTATTGTGGTGGGGGAGTATGTCCTAAAGGGGAGTTCCTAGCAGCCTAATTGTTGACAAGTGATGGAAGTTCAACAGCATGGAAATTCTACTTCTCGCTTCAGCTGAAAAGGTGCTTATAAAGGTAGCAGGACTATTTTAGCAATTTGCCTTATCGTGAAAATCCAATTTGGGAGCTTCATTAAAGGGCACTAATTTAGTGTCTTACGGGAATAAGTGTTTAAAGGAGCTTGTCGACAATCTTAGATGTTTGCCTGTGCCTAGGTGAGCTCAACTCCCCAAGCTGGGGTTACCTGGTTACATGCATGCTCCTTCATTTAAAACATGACACCAAATAAATCCCAAAGCACCAACACCAAGAGAGCAATAGCGCTAGTTCCTCTTCCCTACCACCACCTTCCACTGCTAAAGTTAGGATATTTTTAGCAGATAAACACTTCTGTAACTGACATTGAGGATTTGTCACCCAGAGGTCCAATAAGGTAGACACAGTTTTAGTGAATTCAATGGTAGTTGATACATGATGGACCAAGGACCTTAAAGAATGGTAAATGTTTCGAATAGTTTAAGAAAATGCAAACACTTTCTAAATGCCTAGAAGAATCACTTATTGCTCACTGCCTGCCTGATATTCCCCAGAGAATATTTCAGTCCCACTTCGGGACCCAAAATTTAAAATTGAGTAGCTGAATGTTAATTATCTATATGGCCTCAAATAATTTAAGCTTTCTCCAGTACCTAACTTAACATAATGTTTGGAGAAAAGGTGGAAAAATTTAGTTGAAGCAAATTAATTTTATTCTTCTTTAGGGGATCTTTCTTTTTAAGAAAAACTCTAAATTAGTGAAATATTGCATTAAATTTTGACGTCAGGTTTATCTACCAATTGTGCAGACATGGCAACCTTCTCTTTTGTTCTTTTACATAATCAGTGGAGTTTGTACTAAGAATACTCATTCAATAGTCCTCTTCCCCTAGCCCAGTGGCTATAATTTCGAATCCAGTATATAAGATTGAGTTCCAATTTTTTAGTGAACTCTCAGAGTGAAATCTGATTCATTCTAGATAGGCTTTGCATTAAGACCAAGCAGTTAAGGTTTCCTGTTAATAGATTACCCATCCATCCATTCAGGAGATCCTTAAGTGTGGTCCTTTCCAGAAGGGAAATAAAATACACTGACCCTTTTCTGCTGTCCCAAGTGTGCAAATTTATGGTATAGCACAACCGAGTACAACAATTTCCCCCAAAGCAGAGTAGGTTTTTCAGAACATGACTCGAAATAAAGGAAATGGAAGTGAATTAGAGATACTTTTATTAATTTTCCCTTGAATTCCATATGGCTGGAAGGATGGTGAAAGTGCCTGTCAAAATGCTTTTGGAGACAACTGAGTAGAAATGCTGGAAAAACAGATCAAGATAACAGTCCTCAGTCCCTTAAGCTTGGTTTGCCTGAAACCTCATACAGTAGATTTAGCCTTATTCCAGGAAGAGCTGAACCCCAAAGGAGAAAATGTTCAGTAGCTGCAAAATAATTATCTATTCATCAAGGGCCAGTAGGTCTCTATCCACATTTTTTTCCATCACTTTTTCTGGAAGTACATATATTATCTGTTTGAGATGTATAATCAGTATCTTAGCATATATGAACATGGCTACAGCTGTAGAAATTGCATTTATTTAACAAGGTGGAAGGCACATCCTTTAATGAATCAATTTATAATGCCTGCCATTAGGGGCGGGTATCAATAAGTGAAACTAAAAAGATATGGAAATTTTCATAATGTGGCTTATGCTAGTTATTTGTTGTCTATTCATGCAGTTACCAACTGAAGCTGGTAAAAGTTGGTTTTCTCTGTCTTCGATTTCTTGTGGGATGGGGCATTCATTGCACCAGATCCACAGTTATTCAGCATCTACATTTCAGAAGCTGAAATGTTGGATACAGTCAAAAGGAGCTTTGGCAATTCCATGTAGGCATGTACAACTATAATTTTGCTGCACATTAGTAACAACCTGGCAAAGAAGCCCAGAATCAGATGCCTTGCTCTCAGCTGGGGGCAGAAAGCCAGAGTGATATATCTTGGCTGGTGACCTATAATGTTGGAAAGCAGGCTTTACATTCATTCATGCGGAGTGGGCGGTATTCCGGAAACGTGTTCCTTCTCTTCCCTCTCCACGACGCCTTTTCCATTTTTTTTTGTTTGTTCGTGTGTGTGTGTGTGCCCTCAAGACAATGAAAAAAATATATATAATTATAGATAATAAAAATATATCTCCAAAACAAACGAGAAAAAAGCAGAGCTTTTATTCCTTCAGATGCCAACTCTGTTCCTTGCCCCACGCCCTACTCTGCCCGGGTTTTCTGCAACACCTCTGTAATTTTAAATCAGCGTTGGGTGGGCAGCGGTCTGAACCGGCAGTCGTCCGCAGCGAATACGCTTGGTGCCGGTCGCCCCGGACTTTTGGTCTTGCTCAAAGCCGCGAATCTCTGAGAGCCCTGAGGCTACGGATTCATTAGGGTGGGGTGAGGTGTTATTATTGAGGGATTGTCTCTGCAGAGTTGGCCTGGAGAGTGAGCGCCGGCGGAAGCAAGGCTTCGCCAAGTGTCCCCAGGAGTCGGGAGGCGGCCCCCCGGAACGGTATACGGGAGGGTTCCGGCACAGGGCTGTGGTGGGGGCGGGGGGTGCGCCGGCCGGCGGGGAGCCGGGAGGCGGTGTGGAGGGGCAAGGGGCAACGTGCCAGTTTTCTTCTGATTAATGATGCTCACGCTGCCGCGCGTGTCTCATGCGCTTTGTCTCCAGCCTTGGGGCTGGCGGAGAGCGGCGGGGGGAATGGAGCGCACTGCGCGCGCGGGGTGCGCCCGGCAGGTGCTCGCGCTCCTGCCCGGGCAGCTGTGGCCGCGTCCCGTGGCAGAGAGGCTCGGGCACCATCAGGCAGGCGCCCGGCCGCGGCCACCTCAAGGGTGTGGCGGGTAGGAGAACCGGAGTCTTGGGCCCGAACAGCTGAGGGGCCACGTGCATCGCTTACCCTGCCCTCCACCAGGACGGGGACCGGACGGGGTCGGAGCAGCGGGGAGGAGCCGGGCGCCGCCCCTGGCGGCAGTGCCAGCCGCGTGGGAGGGCACGGCCGGGTGGAGGGGCAGACGACGGAGGCGGGCAGGCAGGGGACGCAGGACCGAGGGACGGACGAGGCTGGCTGTCTTTGGATGGGACTGACAGCCGCGGACAGGTGGAAGCAGTCAGACAGCCTGAGAGAGGAAGACAGGAGCGCAGAGAGAAGGGAGCCCTCACGAGGGAGACAGAGAGAAACAAGGAGAGAAGTACTCGCGTGCTCCTTCCCGGACGCCCTCCTCCGTCTGAGGGAAGCGGCCCGGGGCACGGAGGGGGAGAGGGAGTGCGACTGCGGACACCGAAGACGGGAAGAAGGACCCCGCATTGGTCCAGGGGCCGACGGACGAGGAGGGACCGACAGACCGACTCACGGACTGGCAACCGGCGAGAGGAGCAGCTACAAAGAGCAGAGCACAGGAGAGCAAGAACCCCGCGCTGAGCTGCCTGGGTGACTGACAGACGGGCAGACTGGCGGCTGGGGCGCGCTCACTCCCATCAGCCGGGCGAGGAAGGCGGCGGCGGCCTCTGGGCGCGCTAGGAGCAGCCACCAAGAGCAGGGGCAGCGGGGACGCGAGCCGCAGCCACCACCACTTTCGCAGCTGTGCCGGGGGTCCAGCGGACGCTGCAGAAGGCTCACTTTACTAACAGTTAAATAAATCGACCAAAAAAAAAAAAAAAAAAAGCCAAGCCGAAAGCCAAACCAAACAAATCCAGCCAAATCAATCATTGAGAAACAATATTATTAATAAAAGCCAACACTAAACACCAAATCAATCAAGGCCACCAAGACGCTGGGGGGATATCCACTGTTCTGTCAAGGTAATTTTCAAGGTCTTCCGACGTGAACATTGTACGCCTTTTGTGGATTTCTTTTTCTCTTTTTCTTTCTTTCTGAGCTTTCCTCTTTGAATTGTTTCTCGTTTGTGTTTCTTTTTCATGTTTGTAGAAAGCCGATGTTACATATGTATTGCGTTTTTACGTATTGTCCAAGGAGGGGTGAACTCCACCTTCCCCAAATAAGGCAGAAATGGAAGGCAATTGAAAAGAAAGCTAACGCTATTCAGTGGAGAAGTCAGTTTTTGAGGGTTTCTTGGTAGAAGTTTGAAATGCTTTTACTTCATTTGTAAGAGAACTATACTAGGGACAGAAGTTAAAATCCGTTTGTTGTCCTTGTAGGATTGGGGTCCTGGGTCCAAAGGAATTTCAGGGAAAAAAAGGTCAGTATTATTTTCGCATGTTTGCAATCTGGGTTTCATTGCAACCTCCAATTACAATTAACTGGGTGTGTGTGTGTGTGGGTGTGTGTGTGTTTAACGTGATGGATAAATCAAGTTGAATTAGGTGTTTAAAAAGTTTCTTAGGAAGAGTAATTGACTCACTTGATGTTTATGCCTAGAAATATAATGGAATAGGCTGTAGATGTCTGCAATTCAGGTTCAGTACTACATCACCTCCTGCAGATGTAGGGTAAGGACAGAGTCCAAGCCTAAAAGGAAAATCAAAGAGAGAATTCAAAGTTATGGAGATGGTAAGCTAGTAAGTACAATGCAAGATTGGTAGAAACCACTTTAATAGGAAAGTGTTTCGAGTGCAGATATTCATTTTGGTTTCAGATTTTTTAGATGTGTTGATGTGGCACTTGAGCTTCTCCAAACAAGAGCGATAGTCCTCAAAGTTGAAAGATTATGCTCAAATGCTGAATAGACTATATGATTCCCACCTCCTGGTCATCCACCTTGGAGATCAAAACTGCTGTGAGAGTTTTAAGAAAACCAAGAGATGGAGGTGACAGACCATTTTTGATTTGGTAAAAGTCAGAAAACCTTTGATACTCGCTTGAAAATAAATACACTATTCCTTTGATGTTCTGTGTTACCACAGGGCTCACGTCTTAATAGGATTTTCGTCAATGTCATTTTCATGAAAAGCAGTCATTTGGAAGCTGTGGGTTCTAGCTATGCTTTGTTCAAATAGTTGAGTAACCTGCTATCTTGGCAATGATTGCTTCTGCTGCACTCCTAATGTGTATTGCATGTGAGGGATTATGTATGCACTCTTTTCCATTTGTATGTTTTTTTTTAAAGGTATGTATTTGTTTGTGTTCAATTCTGTACTTCCTTTGTTACCACATTCTTTTACTTTTTTTTACCAACTTTAGCTAACAGAATATTTTCAGATTTTTCTGGAGTGTGAACTTGAGTATATTCTTGGTGGTGTACACTTCCTCTCACAAAAAAATACAAAAGTACAATCTATTGCTATCTTTAGCTTATTAATACAATTATGATTTGGTTTAAATGTAATTTTAAGACATTTAGATTGTTATCATATATGTGTTAATTTACCCTCTCTGGGCATGTTTTCTGATTTTTTAGATGATTTATGTTACTTGATGAATAATGTAACTAAGTTGCTTTAAATGAAAGCCGATATAACCGAATAACCTGTTCCGATGAGGCATATTTAAAGAAACTTATACAGCTCCAGAAATTGACTTTCAGCAATTTCTGGTGACTTAATTTCACTACACGCTGATTTCTTTTTTACAGTATTCAGCTCAGAGTGAGACAGGTTTGTGTGCCCTATTAGATTTGCAAATTGCTAATCTCCCAGTGACTTTCCCTCTTAGATCCCAGCTGAGTTTGGTTACCTCGAGAACTGTAGCATTAGCCTTGTTAGAGCATGCTCCACTGGGGAGTTCTGTGCAGTCTATTTTTAATGCTATTTAATGAAGGAGTGAGCACCTCACTCAGCAATAAAAGAAGCATGATGGAAGACAGAGCAATGCGTAGTTATGGATACTGGAGAAGGATATTTGGAAAGGTAAAGACTGGCTGCTGGATGTGATAATTTTGATTAGGTCCTAATATGTTGTATTAACTGAAGTCAGTTGATTTTAATGAGAGCCTTACCCATGAGTAGTTTGGTAGGTGTTTCCACAAACCTCTTCAATGATTCTTAGAAAGAAGACTCAATAATTTGAGTGCCTTAAAACTTGAGGGAGATACTAACTGGGGAATTCCTACATGCATACTATTTTTAAAACAAGTCATCATCTTCCTGGGTGTGAGGAGTGCAGAAATAATTTCAGATTGCTAAATCTTGTTCCAGTGAAGGGTTTGGAGCTTACAATGCATTTTGGGTGTAAAATAATTAATAGCCTTCTAAGAAACTGTGATCATCTGAAGCTCTGCCTTGTGAGATGTTTTTCATTTTCTTTTATGAATTAGGGGTCTAGGTTCAGAATTGTGGGTAACTAAATGAAGGAGGAAGTTCTGGTTGTACTTGACAGAATATCTGGGCTGTCTTCTTACTTTGAGATAAGCACCATAGATTGTCTTAATGAAAGTTAAATATAAAAAATGTAGATAGCTGAAGCAGCACTGGTAACTTTTGGAATGCTGTAATGAGGGGCACAATATCTTAAAATTATAGTGCATAAAATACAAGAAGCCATCTGTCTGCAATGTTTGCATATATGCAGAACACCTGTATTGAGGTAGAAAGTGAGAATGTTCAATCAGAAAGGTCTATGTTTTTCATTTTCATAGTAACAGCATGCTCTAATGAGGTTATTTCTTTGTTCAGAGGGAAGCTAATTAGACAAAATGCTTAAGTAGTTTCAAAATTAATGAACATAAGAGTGAGAGTTTATCTTAAATGGGGAAGTTAGTCATATAATTACTTTTAAATGGAGCTGTTAGGACAATGTGCAAAGTTGGTCTAGATTTCGCCAATTTTTGTGGAAAAATCAACAAAAAGTAAAGTACAAAGGGAAATACATTGCAAGGAGTTACTGTGTTTTGTTTGTTTTTTTTCAACTTAGTACTTCTAGTGGGGGAAAACATTCTACACTGGCTGTAATATTTCCCTTAGTGGTCATGCCATTTGGACCAGGATTCTGACACCTTTCTGGAGCGTTTCAGGTCAGTGGGCATTCTCATCTGAATTCAATGTGTGCTTTGTCTGTGGGCAAGATAATGATAAGCTATATGAGTAGAGTGTGGAATGAGTCAGCCACTGAAAACACAATATACAATGTAGCCAGAAGTGAATAGGAATTGAGAATTCTCATTAGTATGGTGAGACAGTTTGAAGCCCTTAAGGTTGGAAATTGCAAATGAACCATTTGTATGTAAGTTAGTTTATGTCAGATCTGCTTGATGTCAAGGTTAGAAAAGAATAGGGTGTAAAAGTGATGACACCAAAAGCTATTTCTTCAAATGGTAAGTACTGGCATCGTTCTAACTGGCACCACATGGTGGTATCGTCTTTATAAATTTGCAACTCTCTAATCACAAAATGAATTGGCTTCCTTAATAATACATTATGTCACCTGGGAAGTTCTGAACATATTTTAAGTCAGTAATGATAAACTTATAAAACATACACTTCCTCTCTTTAGACAAAGTATATTTATGTTTTTATGGACTCCTTGGCTCCAGAAACTCTGTATTTCGGCTGACTTTGCTTTCTCTTGTTTTTCATTGTAACCATTATATTAGATATGGTAAACGAGATTCACGCAGTGATATAAGCAAATGCTGAAGGACTGGTGAAGGTGAAAAAGAATATTGCAAGATATGTCTGTGACTAGATTTGTTTTTCTCAGGCTGTCTTTACTTCTAAGTGTTATTTTCTTTTAAGGTATATTGATGCCGAGTCTAATAAATTGGTTTTCTTCAGAGCCTCAGAGTCTCATAATTTAAATTACTTTTCCTCATCTTGGATTAAATTGGCCCTAGATATTGAATGTATTTATTACTTGTATTTACATCATAGTCGTTTGATTTCTGTGAAGATTAGATATTAGCTGGGATCTGAAATATTTAGTACTATTTATATCTTAAATACAATGTACTTGATAACGAATAAAGTGTTTCAGAGAGAACATCAAGTTCACACAGCAATTTTTAAACGTTTGGTAACATTGCTATCTTGTGGTCGCAAAACCCTCCATAGTTTGGTGATATTTTCTTAAGGCCTAAAAAATGCATATACAACATTTTGAACGTACCTTTCTCTAAAATTACTGGAACATAGCCGTGCCCTGGGAAATAGCGGGGCAGGCAAACTGAAAAGTGAATTTCAGGAATTATATTGGGACAATTGAAGAACTATTGGAAAAAACAACAAAAACAAAGGGATTAGCTGGAATATACCAAATTGGCTCTCTACTTTCAGAGTGAATCCTTAGCATCATATTGTGCCCCTCTTTCCTAGCTGCCAAAAAAGATCCTAGTATCCCCACCCCAGGAGAGTGTTAGTCACTGTCTATGTCCACAGTAGATCAATATTTTAAATTACTCTATACACTTCTCCCAAGGAAATGTCTTCAGGAAGTTTTTTAACATACATATCAATGTTATATGAGACAATTATATAAGATATTTTATGTTTTATAATCAAGTGATACTATTAAGATAAAATTGCCACTGTGACATATTAAAATGCTGCAGAACTAGTCCAAAATCGTCTAGCTCAAGGCAAATAGTCATAATTTTTCTTCAGTCATAAATTCATACAGTGTATTTAAAGTAATGTACCTTATGATTAGTCCTTTTATCAACAGAAAATCATTTCATTTTCTTCAGGTAAAGGGAGGAGGAATCCAATAATAATTTTCCCTTTTAAAAACTGGCCTCTTAATACATTCTCACATTTCACCCTACTCTAAAATGATACAATTCTTAAATAAGAGATCATTGTGTATAGCACACAAAATATGAAGAGTTTGTTAACAAAATGACTTCTGCAAATAATAACATTGGTTTTAAGATCATTGCAAATAAAATTTGATTTTAGTTGAAGGGAAGAATTCAAGATTTTGGACAGGAAAACAATTACATCACTTTTAATTCAAATATTCTGTCAAATTTTCTAGAGGTTTATTTGGCATGTTTTGGGTAATTTTTCTATGAAGACTTGCATAATGTAAGATATAATTTTTTGTAGGGTTTTAAAATTGAGACAGATTCACAAAGCTTACTTACCTACATAAACCCAGTCGTCTCTCCCTGACACCCACACAAGCTAGGAAATAATTTCTTGGGATAGAGACATCCAAAAGAAGAACCAAATTTGGTGCTGAAATTACTAAGAATGAATACTCATTCTTTTACACAGGTGTTATTGTTGGCTGCATTTTTGATTAAACATTAAATACTCAAGATAAGAATCTGGACTATTTCTAATGGAATGGAAATCAGGTCCTCAAATACTTACCAGATTTCCTTCTAATTGCCAAGACATGATACTCAATGCAGAACATTCTAATCAGTAGAATTATACCTTAAAGGAAAGAGAAAAGTTAATGAACTTAATGTTTGTAGACACATTTTGATCTAATTAAAATTGAGAATCATTACCAACAATTGGGGTAAAATATTTGAACATCTTCAGAGAACAAAACTGAATGTATATACTTCGAAACATTTTACAGCCTAGTAAGTCCAAATAAAATATTCCTTAACACATATATCAGAAAGCTCAACTATGCTCTAATCACTCAGTATTTGGGGGTGGATTTCAGGTGATCTCACCATGGTCACAGATCG
>PVKY010006890.1:0-15484 GCA_004027775.1 Bradypus variegatus | reverse complement strand
CAGTTGGAGCTCAGCTGAGCTATATTTGCTTGCTGGGAGAGTGCCACTCTCTTAGCACCATGAGACTTTGCAGTTTGGGCCGTAGGGGCAGGGGGCTCCTGGCTTGGATCTGTAGTTTTAACTTTAAAGATTTTATGCTGGGATCTCAGGCATTCCTTCCAATTCAGGTTGGTGAATGATGAGTGGACAGTCACCTTTGCCCCCCGCAGTTATTCCAGATTATTTTCTAGTTGTTCCTATTTGTTTATTCGTTGTTCCAGGGGGACAAACTAGCTTCCACTCCTCTCTATGCCGCCAACTTCTTCCATCTGTGTATAGTTTTAACATGTTCTTCTATCCTGTGTCTGTCTTATAAATTGGTAGTTAAATATAGACACTTGATCAGGTTTGGGTTTTTTTGTTTGTTTTTTTTCCCTTTGACAAAACTCTTAGTAGGTGGTAATGTGAGCTAGGTCCTATTCAGGAGACACAATGTCTGATTGCTTTCTTTTAGATTTTAGTAGCTGTTGATGTTTAAAGCCTAGATCTGTTTATTCATGAAGGATTACAAAATGGTGGTATTTGAATTCTTTTTTTTCTTCTTCCTGTATTAGCTGGAATGCTTTCAAAAAGGAACTTCTCACCTGTTATTTGATGAATATAAAGACATAAATAATTGATGCTTATTCTTTATTTACCAGTTCTTTTCCAAAATAACCCGTTTTTTTTTGCATTGTCCACCTGTGATCAGTTTGGTTTTTTTTAAACAGCAATATAAACTCATGAATTTTCACAAATTTGATGTTTCAAACTTTTGCAGTAATAGCTTTATTGATGCTCACTTTGTCCCACCTATGTTCATTTGATTTGACTCCTGAGTTCTTTTAAAATTGACACTAGTAGTTTTCATTGCTTCCTTGCTATCTGAATTGTGAAGATATTCCTGGCTTTTCTTGTAATTTCCTGCCCCAGAGCCGAAATCAGGCATTTCTCTAATGAACAGTGTGCACTTCTAGGGGTGTGCAAGGACACCAGGATGATAGACTTAAAACTGTCACTAAGTTGCTTAATGTACCTCACATTACACACAACGCTGTCAGAATAATAATATCAAGACCACAACCAAGGTGTGATTATTGAAAATGGTTTTGCTTTTGTTTTGTCCTTAGGGTTTATCCCAGTAGAGATATACATACATATTACATGGTTTTCAAGTCACTTGGAGTAGTTCTATTAGAAGTTATGCTACCATCTGGATTCCCATTAGGGTTCATTTGTTTAATTTTGTATTTTTAGGGATTTTTTAAAATTTAATTTTGTGTTATATAAAACATTCTATGTGGTTCTGAAGTCAAATCTGTAAAACAAGATTTATTCAAAGAAGTCTAGCTTCTCTCCCTCTCCTATTGCCTCCCTCCCTCTTATAGGTAATCTTTCATCATTAATTTTGTAATATATTCTTTTTTAAAAATATAACCAGATACATGTATATATTCATATCCATGGGTAATCGGATTTTAATACCTTATGTCTGAATGATCACTAATCGACAGGGGAACCAGTGATGACAGAACTGAGGTTGAAGCTAGAGGAGAGCCAGGAAATAATCAGAATCCTGTGTAATTCTAGGAGGCGGGACTTGCTAGACACTGACATCAGAACTTCTCAACATTAAATTATAATAAATTCCATGAGCTAAGGGAAGTGTATTTTTTTATAAAACCAGTTTTTTTAAAGGTGTCATATTTATAGGACACTTTCAAAGATTTAAAAAGAAAGATGGGAAAACAGTAATGTTAGATTCTGTACCACAGAGTCCATGAAAAAGGGTGCTATATGTTTGACTACTTCCTACTTTATTATGCTTTGACATCTACAAATTTTCATCAGTAAACCATGTAGGCTTTTGAGATAGATGCCAAATGTGTAAAAATGTGTGGATATTTGTATATATGTGTTTATGTTTCTGTCCTTTTAAAGGTCTTCCATGAGAACATGAGCCCGAAAAGATCCTTGACAACTTAGCTTATGCTAAATGTTAGCTGAATGGTATAGATACCCAGAATCCACCAATATAAAGAAGTAAAATATAGTACTGTTAAAGGGAGGGCGTTAGAGGGTAAAGTGGAATTACACTGGAACGTTTTTACATTGTGAAGTATTATAAAAAAATAGACGTAGTAAAGGGTAAACGTAATCTCTCCCGCTAAAAATAGTAGTAAAAATTGGTATAGTTAAAAGCTGTAGATGGAATTCTTAAAAAAAAAAAAAGGGAAGCAAAGGAGAAATAAAGGAAAGGGGACAAATAGAAAGATGGTAGGCTTGTACCCACCTATGTAAGTAATTTTATTAAATGACAGTAGACTAAAAAGTACAATTAAACTAAGATGGTGGGTAAATTCAGCATAAACTGGAGTTAATTGTTTAGCATATTCACCATCGTCTTTATATTCCAGGCAGACCCTGGAATATAAACGGAAGGATTTGCTTTTCTAAAATGTAGATCTCTAACATAAGTGGCAAGGAAAGGATGTCCATTCTCACCATTGCTATTCAACATAATACTGAAAGTTCTAGCTACTTCAATCAGAAAAGGAAAATAAATGAGGCATACATATTGGAAAGAAACTATTTGGAGACAATACAATTATCGACATTGTAAACTGCAAGGAATCTGCAAAAAAAACTAGAAATAACAAATGAGTAAGGTTCCATTTTTTGACATGATACACACATCAATTGCATTTTTGCTATACTGACCATGAAAAAAACAAACCAAAATTTAAAATGCAATACCATTTACAGTTGCTCCAAAGGAAATTAGATACTTAGGTATGAATATACCAAAATGTGTAGGTTCTGTATGATGAAAATGATAAAATGATGATGAAAGAAATCAAAGGAAACGTAAATAAATGGAGAGACATGTTCATGGATTAAAAAAATAAAGTTTGTCAATCCTCCCTAAATTGTTTAATGCAATTTCTATCAAATCCCAGCAACATTTTTTGTAGACAGGCAAGCTTATGGTATCAAGTTTATATGGAAAGGGAACAATTTTGAGAAAGAAGACTAAATTGGGAAGAATTGCTTCTCGGTCTTAAGGTTTACTACATAGCTGTGGTAATCAAGGTGGTGTGGGGCTGGCAGAGGGAAGTGTACATAGATCTGTGGAACAGAATAGAAAACCCAGAAATAGATCAACACAAATGCACCTAATTAATCCTTGCAAAGGAGTAAAGGCAATACATTGGAGGAGGAGTAGCCTTTTCAATAAATGGTGCTGGAGCAATTGGATACCCATCAGCAAAACAAATGAACTTCAGCCTGAACCTCACATTTTACAAACAAAAAAAATTCCAGTGGATTACGGATTTAAATGAAAAACTATAAAACTTTTTAAGAAAAAGAGCATAAGGGAAAATGGTAAGATCTAGCACAAGGCAAAGAGTTCTTAGATGACACAATGCACGGCCCATAAGAAAAAAAAATGGATCAATTGGATCTCATCAAAATTAAAACTTGCTCTGTGAGAGAACTGGTTAAAAGGATGAAAAGACAAATTATAGACCAGGAGAAAATATGTGCAAATCACATGTCCAATAAAGGTCTTATGACTAGAATATATAAAAGACCCTTGAAACTTAAAAAAAATCCAATTGGAAAATCAGCAGAAGGTGTGAGATAGTTCACCAGAGAGAATTTACAGATGACAAACGCATGAAAAGATGCTCAATTCATTAGCTGTTAGAGAAATGCAAATTGAAACCACAATGAAATATCTACACATCAGAATGGCTAAAATGAAAAACAGTGTTAATGCCAAATGCTGACAAAGATGCAGAGAGACTAGATCACTTGTTCATTGCTGATGGGAATGTAAAACGGCACTGGATGGTAGTTTTACAGTTCCTTTCAAAACAAAAAATGGATTTACCATATCACCCAGCATTGCGCTCTTGGACATTTATCCCAGAGAAATGAAAACTTATTTTTATAAAAGCAGAAACTTGTACCCAAATGTCCATAGCAACTTTATTTCATAATAGCTACTGTTTACTACCCATGTGTCCTTCACTGGGCAAATGGTTAAACAGTGGCCCATGGAATACTGTTGAGCAATTAGGAGGAACAAACTATTGATGCATACAGTTTGGAAGAATGCCAAGGAAAGTATGCTATGCTTGGTGAAAAACAAAGTGAAATTACAAAAGATGCATACTACATGATTCCATTTATGTAGTATTTCTGAAATATAATTATAGAGATGGAAGACTGATTAATGATTGCCAGGGATTAGGAATGGGGAAGAGGATGGGAATGACTATAAGGAGTCTTGTGATAGTACAGTTGAGGATCTTGAGCATAGAAGTGGTTACACAAGGCTTTGCATAAAGTTGCCTGGAACTATACACAGATGAGTGCATGCGTAACTAGTGAAATCTAAAAAAGCCTTATAGATTGTACCAATGCCATTTGTTTGTTTGGAAATTGTACTATAGTTGTATTAGGTATTAACATTGGGAGAGGATGATGGAAGGGTGCATGGGACATCCCTGTACATTTCTTTGCAACCTCCTGTGAATCTATAATAATTTCAAAATAAAAAGCTTGAAAATTGGATTCTGGGATTGGTTTGGTCATATTCAAGGAGTGCATGCATAGCCTTTTCCAGGGGTGAGTGGGACAGTGGGACAGTGATCTGTGGTGTGCAGTGTCTGAATAATTGTGACAACAAGGAATGAAATGCAGGTAGAAGGCAAGGCATTGGAAGATCACATGTCTGTGGCACTTAAGTCACTATGACAACATTGATTCTAAAGCCTCTGGAGTCACTTGGCTACTTGCAGCCCTTGTGAGCATATTTAGGGAAAAAGAAAAAAACTATGAGTATGTAATTAAAACAGGCACAGGGAACCAGAAGGCCTCAGTGGTGGCTTTGAAGGAGTCCCTCATCTGGAGTCACATGGCAGGTAAGAGTATGAAGCCCCTAATGTGACACATTCCCCTGGGAAACCTGCCAGCCTCCATTGTGGAGGCTACTGTGCTTTGCCTTCATGGGAGATACACATATTTTGGATATGGGTTGACCTTAGCGGAACTTAAGGCTTCTGACAGCACCCTCATTTGTGGTCTTCTGTATGGCCTTATCCATCACCACAGAATACCACACAATATCACTTTGAAAGGGAGATACGGTTTTTGATAAAGGAAATGGATGATGGATTCATGCCCACAGACTTATCAGGCCTTACTATGTGTTCCATCACCCAGAAACAGCTGGCTTGATAGATGGAATGACCTGCTAAAGTCTAGTTATGGTACCATTGGAGATGACATCCCATGAAGTTCAGGTGTTGTCCTACAGGATGTTTTATATACCTTAAGCAGAGGCCAATTTATGGTGCCATCCCCTCCATGGCCAGAATGCATGGGTTTGGGAACCAAGGAGTAGACATGGGAGTGCCACGTCTCCCTATTACAAATAATAATCCACTTGAGAAGTTTTTCTTCACATCCCTGTGACCTTGGCCTCAGTCCTTTAGGAGGTCCAAGTGCCCAAGAGAGAAATGCATACACCAGGAAAAAAGATCATGATTCCAATGAATTGGAAGCTGAGACTGCCCCATGACCCTTTGGGGTTTTTCCTGCCAAAAGGAAGGGAAAAGGGTCACTACTAGATGGAGAAGGTTGGTCTTGAATTGCTGCTACACAATGGAGGCATGAAGGGCTATGTCCAGAACCCAGGCGGTTCACTGAAATGCCCCTTATGACTCTTGCCCAATAGTCCTGTCATTGGAAAACTGGCAATCCAATAAAGACCACTGAGGACTCAAATCTGCCCAGACTTCTTGCTGGCAGAAGATAAGAAGAATATGAAATGAGTAGTGGGAAAATGGCAAATATCCACCTCAAAGGCCATCTAGATAGAATTCACAGGCATGGAGACTTATGAGGAAAGATCCAGGGACAACAGCCAGGACAAAGGTTTCTCTCTGTCTCTTGTTCCCCAGGCCCTCACCTCCTAGTCATGATCTCTTTTTCTCTCTGGCTGCAGAACTTTCTTCATTTCTCCATGCATGTGGACCTTCCAAGCCTCCAGTTTCAAGCCACACACAGAGGCTAGCATCTCTCAGTTCCAATTCCAAATTCTTGGGAGGGATAATTTGATGGGTTCAGCTTAGATCAGTTCTCTTTCCCGGCTTCAGGTGCATGATCTAAGAGAAAACGGGTTCTTTTAAATAGAAAAGACGCCTCTAATGTGTTCTACACAGTGAGGAATAAAATTTGGTTGCATGCATTCTCGGTTAAGGGTTCATGTCTGTGCAGACTGGGCTGAACAGAAAAAGTCTGAAGACAGCCTGCTGTACAAATAAATAGGATTTGCAAAGGGGATGCTTAACCCCCCCCAAACACACAAAAATGGCTCTTTTCATATTACCTTGTCACACCATATTGGTAAGCAGTTAGTTGCTTCTTAGATCCAGTTTTAGCTCTGCCTTAGAGCAGGATCATGTTACTTGATGTATGCGAAGAGAGCCAAATGTACTTCTTTAAAAATAGGTCATAATTTGGGCTTTCCCTAGATAAACATGCCCTCTTTTTTTTTCTTCTTCTTCTTCTTGGTCTTCTCCCTTCTCCCCAGTGAAATTAACTTTTACTCCATTCTCTAAAACGTGAATCTGGCAAATGTCTGCTATATACAAAGGACCCTGTAAATGTTGGTTAAATGAATGAATCAGTCAATCACTCCATTGAAGCCACCCCTTGGGCCTCTTGCTGTGGCTTCTAACTGGTCTCTTCCCCTCCACTCTGGCCCTTTGCACTTCTGTCTCCAAAATGCAGCAAGGGAGATCTTTCGAAAAGCAAATCAGATCCTGTCATTCCTCTGGATTTAGCATAGTAAGGCAGCTCCCCTAAAGCTCCTCTCCAGCCTTACCTCCCCCAAGTGCCCCCACTCAACCCTGCTTTCCAGTCAGGCTGAGCTTCTCTCTCTTCCTCACCAGGCTCCTTCCCCCTCCCCGTGGGGCTTTCCTTTCTCTCTGGAACATTCTTCTGCCCCTGCCTCAGTCTTGCCCAGTGAACTAATTGGCCTTCAGATCCCATCTCAAGTAGCTCTTACTAAACTTGGGACTAGATGAAGCCTCCCCACTATGTGCTAATTCCCTCACTTTCTTTTATTGCACTTACAAATTTGTAACGGTGTACGATTTGCTTGATTTTTTGATAAATGTCAGTTGTCTCCACTGAAGTGGAAGTTCCATTTCAGGAACCATGTCAGTTCTGTTCACCATTGTGTCTCCATCACCCAGTACTATGCCTGTCATGTCATAGTACTCAATACATATCTGTTGAATGAATGAATGCATTTCAACTCCCTCTTAGCCCCCGCTCCCCTTCCCCAGTCTGACACTGAACTAGATTAGGCAAAGAAAGGAAGGAAGCTAAGTTAGCTGAAGGAGGACCATAAGTGGCCTCAGGAAGTATTTGCTACCCTAATCTTAAAATCACTGCTCTTTGGGGGAAGTACTGGTCCCTCCCAACAACTCATTATGGGGCAAAACCAGGTTCCTGTCAGCAGCTGACCCTGCCCTGGAGAGTCCGCTGTCCCCATGGGCTGCTGTGGGGAGTTTTGTTGACAGCTGTGCACCCATCCAACTGGCCCTCTTTAGAAGGTGAGTCACTCTGCTTCCAGAAAACGGTTTAGCAA
The DNA here is from genome assembly GCA_004027775.1 of Bradypus variegatus. Lineage (NCBI taxonomy): Eukaryota > Metazoa > Chordata > Mammalia > Pilosa > Bradypodidae > Bradypus > Bradypus variegatus. The sequence continues at coordinate 7,794 of PVKY010006890.1, read as the reverse complement.
TAGGTACAAGAACCTAAAAATGTCGTATCCTGTGACCTGCTAATCCCCAAACTAGGAATCAATCTGAGGAACTAGCAAAGGAGAGATCAAGATGGGTTTACATCCCATTTTTTATAATAGTGAGAAACTAAGAAGAGCCTAAATGTGTGACGATAGGAGAATACTTTGTGAATCTAGTACAGCTATCAGATAAAAAAAAAATTATATAGACATTGAAAAGGTTATGAAGAATTGTTAATAATTCAAGAAAGTGTCAGGAAAAAGCAGAAAAGCAGGATGCAACTGCACATACAATCTGATCTCAGATGTGTAATAAATACTGAAATTTACATGCATATATACATATACATGTAATTTCAGAGGAAAAAAAGCTTAGATTGCTATATATCCAAATGTTAATACTGTTTTTCTTTTTCAGGATCAGAGATTTCTTGATGCTTTTTGTATTAAAATTAGCATGTATTGCTTTTACAACTAGAAAAGAGGGTGTGGGGTGGGTGGGTGGAACATAGTTCTTAAGACAGCGGCCGCTGCCTGTCAATGAAATTCCTCAGCTCTGGGCTTCTGCGGAAAGCGCCGGCCCAGTGCTGCTCTCCAGCGCTCCCCAGAATCTCCCGTTCCACCCAGGGCGGCCGGGCTGGCTCCAGCGGCGACAGTGCTCGAATCCCCGCGGCGGGAGGAGGCGACGAGTTTGGCGCCGCGCTCGGCCGGAGGTGGAAGGTCAGGGGAGGGGCTGAGCGTGTCACTCCTCGGCTCCGGAGCGAAATCTGCGCTAATCCGGACGCTGGGAGCCCTGGTCCAGTCGCGCGGTTTACTGCGGCCGCCGCCCAGTCCGCTGTTCCCCGGCCAGGTGCAAAATGCCATGTCATGGGGAGAGCCTGCGGCCGGGGCGTTAAGTTACAGCTCAGCCTTTCCCGAGGAGGGCGGCGGGGGTGGAGGATGAGCAGAAACCCCTGTTCTCCCGCGAGCGCCTGCTAACCAGAGGGGTGAGCGCGGCCCGGGGCGGAGAGCGAGTCTCGACCTCCCTCCCCCACGGCAGCCTCGGGGTGCTGGGACCCCCACCTTAAGAACCGCAGCTCCGAGCCAGGAGCCCGAGACACGAAGCGGCTTCCCTCGCCAGTGAGGGCACCCACCAGGCGCGCCTCGGACCCCCGCAACCTTCCGGTGCCCTCTTCGCGCCCTGGGCGCACGGGCCCTCCCCGCGTCAGGCATGTTGAGGGTCTTCTTCCTCTACGCGGAGAACGTCCGCACGCCGGACTCCGACATCACCGATGCCTACTGCTCGGCGGTGTTTGCAGGTAGGAGGGACCGGCGATCCCTGCAGGTGGGCGACGGGGAGGCTCCGGTAGGGGAGAGTCGGGGAGGGGACGCCGCGGCTCTCCACCCCGGAAGGCGCCCAGAGGAGAGAGATGAGACTCCCGCTCGGCCGCACTGAAGTTGAATGTTGCAAAGGCACATCCGCGGGCAGAGGCGACTCAGATGGAAACTGAGGCTGCGAGAGGGATGTGGCTCCTTGAGGGCCTGGAGGCTGAGGCCGGATTGGGGCCGAGGTCGGGTGGGAAGGCTGGAACCAGCATCTCCACTCTCACCTCTTCTGGATCTCATAAAAGAGGTCTTTCCGCGCTAGGGGCTGCAACGGGCCGCGCCCTAGTGCAGGGCTCCTCTCTTCCCTCAAGGCCTGGTCCCAGGCCTATTTATAACCGGGTTTTCTTCCTGCCGCAGCCCGAGGCGGGCTGCCATGGTCGGTCTTTGCGCTCTATCAGAGGCTGGGCTGGCCTACGGGGGATCAATGAGGGCGGAGGTACCGCCCAGCCCCTTCTGGAATCAGACCTTTGCTTTGGGCAAAGGATGGGGGAAATTTAGTAGCTCGGAACAACTGTCACCAGCACCAACCTGGAGGGACAACCCCATCCCCCAACAGGTTGGAGCCTGTGATCTCTGTCATCAGATCCGTGCCTCCTTAAACAGGAGAACCTATTTCCCCCATCAGACTGGGACCTCCCACAGGAAGGTTGCCACACAGTCCTGACCAGACTTTTCCTCCAGGAGGTGGGGGCTGGGCCCTGTCTGCTCAGAGATGGGTGTTTTTGGGTTCGGAGTCATACTGGGGGAGAAGGACCAGGGGACAAGAGTCTAAGAGTCTGCCTCCCTGTCCACCCTGTAGGTTCCCCTTTCAGCCTCCATTACCTTCCAGCCCACTTCTTCCCAGAGTTCTGACTTCTAATCTGCCCACATCCCTGCACAGTGCCAGGCCCCAGAAATCCTGGCATCAGTTGATCCCTGGCTATCCAGCACAGCTATTCCAGTTCCTTCTGGATCTTCTGGGTACACATGTTCCCAGACGCCCAAGCTCACACGTGCTCCCAGACACCTGCACACACTGACATGTGGGATGTTCCAAGGAGTGGATGCTCAAAGAACTTAGGCACATGTCCTCAGCAGCACTTACAGATGTCTGTGTGCCAGGTGCATGCACACTCCTGGGGTGGGACCTGCGGGTCCTGGTGTGTGCTGACCTCAGGGTGTGTACTACACAGGGGCATGGCAAGAAGCTGTTTTGTTGGACCACAGTTGCCAAATGGGCCTGGGCCTGGAAAGTACAAAAGGGGGCGGCAGTGGGGAGGCAGCTCAGCTTCCCAGACTTGCCTCCGGAAATGAGCTTTAACAAGGGGTCAGGGGCAGCACATAGGGCATCCACGGGGCTGCTCCATGCTTCCTCTCCACATCCTCAGCTCCAGGCAGGCCAGGCCACTGCACAGCCCGGGAGTAGGAGTATAGCTAAGGGTCCTGGACTCTGCATTGCACAACTCTAGGGGACACCATTCACAGGGTAAATATTCCGCTGGCGGAGAGGAGGGAGGATATTGTCACCCGTGTATTGAGCAGCTGCCTCTGACTCCAAGCGCCTGCCCCCGTTCCCATTCCCCAACACGCGGGCCAAGGAGCCTTTGTGAATAGCTCCCCCTGGAGCTGTGCAGTGCACAAAGGTGTCCTTGCCCTCAGCTGCCCTGAGAGGGGCCACTTTGTAGCCCCTGCCTCCACTCTCAGGGGGCTTGTCAACTCTTGTCTCCACTCAGCTGGAATCAGGTTTCCCTCCACAGCCCCCCGCCAATACGCACACACTTGCCTCATGGCCCCTTCTCCTAGTGGGAGAAAGAAAAGAATAAATAATGAATGGGGAAGCACTTTCTAACCCCAGAAGTGCTTTACCCACAGGAAGGACCACTGGTGTGGCTTCTCTCCTGTTGTTATTTCAGGCCTGAGGGCCTGTCTATAGAGCAATCTCCAGCATCCTCCTCCATCCTCTCACTTATGTGGCCCTGCCCCAGCCTTCCCCCCACCTTCCTGCCCCCATGCCGGCTGTCACACCGCAATCCTGCCCTTGGCTGGCTGCCTGGCCTCCAGAGTGGCTGCCCCTTCCCCCAAATCCAGAACTCACTGTGGAGGAAGGAAGCACATGGTGTTCCGGTTTGCTAATGCTGCCGTTATGCAAAATACCAGAAATGGATTGGCTTTTATAAAAAGGGGTTATTTGGTCACAAAATTACAGTCTGAAGGCCATGAAAATGTCCAAATGAAGGCATCAACACCAGTAGACCTTCACAGAAGGAAAGTATCCAAGGTAAGGCATCAACAGTTGGGTCCCTTCACTGGAGGATGGCCAGTGGTGTCTGGAAAACCTCTGTTAGCTGGGAAGGCACGTGGCTGGCGTCTGCTGATCCCAGGTAGCATTCCACTCCACCCTCAGCTCCTGTGCATTCTTCAAAGTGTCTCTCTTGGCTGCAGCTAACATCAGGGGTCTGCTATTCCAAGCATGTCTAAGCATCAGCGTCAGCAAGCGTCTGGGCCTGTGTGACTCTCTTTTAAAGTACTCCAGTGATTAAATTAAGACCCACATTGAATAGGCAAGGCCACGCTGCCGTGGAAATAATCTAATCAAGGATATTACCCACAGTTGGGCGGGCCACATCTCCATGGAAACAACCCAATCCAAAGATTCCAACGTAATCAACACTATTAAGTCTGCCCCACAAAATTGCATTGAAGAACATCCAAACCAGCACACATTATCTGCTTGACAGTGACACCCAGCCACCACCCCCAGCCTGAGGAGGGTGCTGGCTGGAACCCCTTCTCCCAGGCATCACCTTCACAACAGGCAGTCACAGGAACGCATTCTCTCCCATCCCCCAACCCCTGGCCACATTCCACCTCCAGGATTGGCCAAACTCCTAACCCATGTCCAAATTTGGCGTCCCTGCTCCAGGCCTGGGCTGGTCTGGCGAGTGATAACACTGGCGGCTCTGGTCTCAGTAACACACTGCTCAAAGCAGAACAGCCTTCTGGAATGCCTTCCCTCACCAGCTGACATGGATCTGGCCTTTCTCAGAGCCTTCAGATCTTTGTCTCATAAAGTCTCTCCTCTGGCTTGCATCACTAATATTCCAGAACCTCTGCGCTCCTCTGTGCATGCATAAACTTAGTTCCTGTTCCCAGCAGCTCCGGCAGGCCAAAGGACAAAGAGATCATCCTTCTTTACAGATGAAAACATTAGCCTGGAGAAGTTCAGGGGTCTGGACAAGGCCAGCCACTGGCCACAGCACCATCCCTCCCCTCACTTCAGTGGCCTCTGTTGTTCTCAGAAATAAGAAAGCGCTTTGGAAAGAATACCATGTGCTGGCCACTCCCAGGGCAGCCTGTGCCTGGGCCAGCTGAGAGAGGGCTGAGCTTGGGGTACCCACTTGGGGCTCATTGAGAGTAGGGGAATGCAAGATGCCGGGAGCACAGCATAAGGGGAATGACCGAAAGACAGAGGATTCTGAATTTTAAAATGTATATTCAAGACATTAATTAAGTACCAGCAAGGCACCACTTTCAGACACTGTTGCTTCAAAACCGCACAACAGCACTTGGAAAGAGATCTATCTAGCTGGCACCATGCTTACCATGTGCCAGACGCTGCCCTAAATAGAGCTCCTTTAACATGAACTGTATCATGTTCCAGTTATAATACGGACCAGTCACATCTGTCTACAAACAAATCTCACTTAGTCCTCCTGGCAACCATATGTGTAGCAACTATTACCATCCCCATTTTACAGATGAGAAAACTGAGGTTAAGGAACTTGCCCGAGGTTATACACTGGTAAATAGTGGAGTTGGAATTCAAGCCCTATGTTGCCTTCTCTAGCTGCTCTTCTACATTTTGCTCTGATTTACCAGAGACATGCAGTAAAAGGTGGAGGGAAAGGATTTGAACCTGATCTAGCTCAGACCCTGAAGCCTGATCTTGGTATAGCATTTGACTCTTTGCATCCTGCCACACCATGTTGTCCCCGCTGCCACCTGCTGCCCTTCATACCTGGCATGCACATCCTTGGCTCCCACTCTCTGGCCTTGCAGACACTTGCTAATCTCAGGGGGTCTTTTCCCTTGTGCTTCACTCTCTCTGTACCTGATGGGGCCAGTTGCCAGTTGGATCATGAGGCCCTGGGGAGGTCAGCTCGTGGTGGGTGTGGCAGGCATCCTGGGCCTCTAGGAAGGGGCAATGTAACCTGGGGGCCCGAGCTTAGCCAGGCCAGGATGAAGCAGAAGTTGGGTGTGTAGACAGCTGGTTGTAATCCAGTGGGCTGCGAGCATCAAGCAAGAGGCAGAAAAGAGTGGTGGCTAAGCATGTAGACTTGGACCGAGATGGCCTGGGATTTTGGACTTTACCAGCTGTGTGTCTTTGGGCAAGTCACCCAACCACCCCGTGACTCAGTTTCCTTCTTGTTCCAGTTTGCTAATGCTGTCTTTTCGCAAAACACCAGAAATGGGTGGGCCTTTATAAAGGGGATTTATTTGGTTACAAAGTTACAGTCTTAAGGCCATAAAGCGTCTAAGGTAACGCATCAACAATCAGGTACCTTCACTGGAGACTGGGCGATGGTGTCGGGAAAACCTCTGTTAGCTGGGAAGGCACGTGGCTGACATCTGCTCCCGAGTTCTGGTTTCAAAATGGCTTTCTCCCAGAACGTTCCTCTCTAGGCTGCAGTTCCTCAAAAATGTGACTCTTAGTTGCTCCTGGGGCGTTTGTCCTCTCTTAGCTTCTCTGGAGCAAAAGTCTGTTTTCAACAGACGTCTTCAAACTGTCTCATCTTCAGCTCCTCTCTCAGCTCCTGTGCGTTCTTCAAAGTGTCCCTCTTGGTTGTAGCAAGCTGGTGCCTTCTGTCTGAGCTTATATAGTGCTCAAGTAAACTAATCAAGGCCCACACTGAATGGGCGGGGCCACACCTCCATGGAAATTATCTAATCAGAGTTATCACCTACAGTTGGGTGGGGTGCATCTCCATGGAAACACTCAAAGGATTCCAGTCTAATCAACACTAATACATCTGCCCACACAAGATTGCATCAAAGAATATGGCTTTTTCTGGGAACACAATACATTCAAACCAGCACACTTCTCTAAAAAGTGTTGATGACAATAGTACCTACTAACTTCAGAGGAATAGTTCTGAAGAGTTTATATGTTAATCCACATAAAGTATATGAATGTGCTTGGCACTCAACAAGTGTTAACTATAATTAGTATTCCAGGACTAAGAAATCACTGTACACATCTAAGGAGTTTTTTCAATATCTTTTTAGCCTGGTTAGTTCTATCATCAGGTCCGTTTGTCTATCCACTGTCCTCCCAGGCTGGGCACAATTGGTCCTGGGTTCCCTGCTCCTGTCAACTCTGGCTGCACACTGTAACAGCTACTTCTGAGCTGAGGGCATTTGTCCTTCTGCCTCATGGCTGGCCATGGCCCTCACAATGGTGCTAGGTCTTTCTAAGAATAAAAATTCCTCTGGCTGCTCTCCTGGGGCTCACGACCCTTCTCAGCCCCTCTCTCCAGGCCACACTCACCCTCATCTTGGCTACCTGCACGCCAGATTGATTCATTAGGATGAAATGTTAGCAGGACAGGAGCAAACATCTACTGTCCATCTCCTGTGCTCTAGCCTCCTGGTTTAAACCTCCCAACATTCTTGGTTTTGATTTCCTAGACTGCTTAAAGCAAATAACATAAAAATGTTTGTCTTAAACATTGAAAATTTATTTGCTCATGGTTAACATCCAGAAAATGTCCAAATCAAGACATCATCAAGGTGATGCTTTCTTCCCAAAGACCAAGTACTGGCGATCCTTGTCTCATCTGCCACATGGCAAGCAAGGCACATGGCGGTGTCTGCTGGTCTCTCCCTTTCCTTCCAGATTTCATTGCTTTCCTCTTTCTCCTTCCCTAGCTTTCTCTCTGTATTCATTCAATTTATAAAGGACTCCAGTTAAAGGATTAAGACCCATCTTGAATGAGGTGGGTCACACATTAACTGAAGTAGCCTCATCAAAAAGTCCTACTTACAATGGGTTTACACACACAGGAATGGATTAGAATTGAGAACATGTTTTTCTGAGGAACTCCAGCTTCATACCACCACAAGAATTATTCTCTTGATTTCACAGAAGCAGAGACAGGTATGTGCCTAAGATCACCCAGGTAGAAAAGGGTGGACCCAGGACAGGAGCCCAGGGCCATCTGTTCCCACTGCGGGAGGGCTCAGCCCCGGCAGCCACCACATCACTGCTACATGTGCATCTCCCAGTCTTGACGGACACACAAGGGCCCCACTGATCCCCTTTGGTGGGATCAGGACAGTCAGGGGATACATGTTCTTAAGTGAACATCAGGGGAGAGGGACAAGGACACACAGACTCATACATGTTCCTGGAAGCCTGGAGCCTGGTACCTGTGCCTAGGAGTCTGTAAA
>PVKY010006889.1:0-15489 GCA_004027775.1 Bradypus variegatus | reverse complement strand
CTTGCATGGGCATCTGGCTGGGGTTTGAGTGCAGGCTGAATTTAAGCCCCTACTCACCCCTGCCCCTTTCAGCCAAGCTCCTTGTGCAGTGAACAACTTGGACAACCTCCTTTGGTGGCCCTGCTGTAATCTCCTCTTGAGCAGAATGTTCTGGCTTCTCGGCTCTCCCTCACAGCTGGAAGATTCCTGCATCCTAGAAAGAGGTAATTATACCCTCCATGGGCGTAAATCTGTTTGGACATTTAAAGAGGAATTTATATGTGTTTTCTGAAGGACTGGGTGTTTTTCTTATCTAAATTGAAATGAGGACTCTTTAAAATACGATCCAAGAGAGTTCTTTCATATGGTAATTCACACACGCTCTGGCTGATAAGTCCTAGACTTGGCATAAGGTTCAAAGCAGAAATTGTGTTCAGATGAGGCACAGGGATGCTTTTTGATCTGATTTGCTTTTAGCCACTGACATTGGGATAATTTTGGCCCCTGAGTGGCAGTGGGCCTCAAAAACCTAGTAAAACCAGTCTCTTAAAAGAAAGCCTGAATCTCCTAGAATGGCTGGAGGAGTCCTTGCTCTATTTGGGAGCTAGAAAGAGAAGCATTTTCTGGTGGAAGAGAACTCTCATCACACACCAGTCAAGTCAGAGGGTTTGAGCTGGCACAGCCCTTGAGGGGCGCCTTTCACCACTGGGGAACCGAGGCTCAAAGAGAGAAAGTGGCTTAGCGCACCCAGTAGGTGAGTGTAGAGCCAGGTCAACCCATGACAGGTGCTTTCCCCTGCACCTGAACTTAGCTGGTGGCTTCTTTCCCCTGGAGTGGGGCCAACGTGTCCATGAGGAGGCTGGCGAGCTAAACGAGAGACAGGTGGGGAAGGTGGGAAGGTGGGAAGGTGGGAAGGCAGTGTCAGGGCCAGAAGACATGGTGTGTCACCAAGGCCAGAGGGGCCCCCTCCTCTTTCAGATATGGGAAGCTGCTTTTCCTACTTAAGAAAAGCCTCATTTTCAAGAGATGGCACTAGGAACAGAGTGGGAACTGGGAGTGTTGGAAGGGAATGTGGTTGTTCATCTTACATAGAGAATATCCAAGTGAATCACATGTGATATTGTGTCACAAATCATTGTAATAATTGGGTTGGTGGATGGGGAGGCTTGAGTGTCAGAATGACTGCTTACCTTGTCTTTCTGTGTCTGACATTTGAAAAAAACACTTCCAGTTGTGAAGATGAGCTGAGCTAACAGGTACCTGGCACCTGGAGGGTTCTCAGTAAATGGTACCACCATCTCCATAGGGACCCTGTCAAGGAAACTGGGAGAGGGAGGGAACCCCCCCACACACACAGAGAGAAAGAAAGGGAGAGGATATGTTTGTTGCCCAAAGTTACTAGCTTGAAAGCATTTGGTTCTTCTGGTTCCACGCCATTTCCACCATGCCATGCTAGCTTGTTCTTGGGCTCAGCATAATTTCTGACAGCTTCAATGGACTCTTCTTTTCCTTGCCTGCAGGCCCTGCTCTTTCTCCTCAGAGGATACATAACAGACAGGATCCCTGACTTTGTGTGCATTTGAATAGACGTGAGGAGTTTCCTGTGTAAGCTCTGACTTTGGGAGACAAGTGTGTTGGTGGCACCAGCATTTGAGAATGCTGGGCATGGAAGACCCTTTCTTAAAGCTGCAGGAGATGTTCTAGGACCGTGCCCAAGCTCCATCGGCAAGCTGGGACACTGTTCTGATTCAGACTCAGGCTGAGGCTGCTCCTTGCCCTGTTGGCACAACGTTCCTGAGGAGTCTGAGGCCCCCTTCCCTTCCCTTGTCTACTATTGACTACACTTCTGGAGACAAGGCAGGGACAGCTTCAAAGTCCTTCATCATTTTTGTGAAACTGTCCTACAGAGTAGGCACCTATGAGTTTTCCATCATCAGTATTACCTCTCTATTGGATTTCATCAAGATCTAGCTCTAAAAAAATAAATTCATTTCCATTCCCGTTAAGGGGATCAGTGGAATATGGAAAGGCAATTCAAAAGGCGAACTTTCTTAATTCTGAAAGACACATGCAGGAGTACTGACTAAGCTAGGAGAGAGACCTAAGTTTTGGTCTCGATTTCCTCCCTGCTGCCTGTGTGATCATGGGTGAGTTGCTTAACCTCTCTGGGCCTAATGCTTGTTAAGGAGTCTTTCAGTGAAGTATTTTATGATTATGATCACTGAGAAAATTTTCAATAGTGTAGTTCCTTTGCAATGCTAAATTTTACACAGTCACCATAGCTAATGATACCCGATGAGTCTTGAATTTTCCCTTGGTTGGAACAGGAACAGAGGTTTAAAGCAAAGACTTGAGTTGTTTCCAGTGGCAGCCCTGGATCTGTGAGTTTGGCGGGTCAATCAGGCTATAGAGTCCTAAGCATTTTACACTGTAAAAGTATTTCTCCTTTGCTTAAAATAAAATCCTTGGTAAGTGGTATTTCCAAACTCCACTGAGTTGGAGCCTGAGGATTTGAGAGCTGGACTGTGTAGTCCATGATCCTGATTTTACAGATGTGGGGCCCAGCTTGGGGAATGAAGCACTCCAGGACTCCCGGGGAGTTTCAGACAGAAGTGGAGATACAGAACCTGGCTGCCATTATGCCCAGTCTAAGGTTTGTGTGAATGAAAGCTGATTTGAAGAGCAAAGGATTATAAAAATCACATAATTATCTTAAGAGCAACTTTAATACATGTAACAAGGAGCCCAAAGGTTTGGATTTATATTTTCACTTAACACACACCAAAACCTTGCACTCCTTCAAACACCGCTATGGACACGTCGCTTTGTATTTCCTGAAGCCACCCCAGTGACCAACTCTTAAATAAATTATCAAGAAGGGTCAAGGCCGAATGCACACGGAGGCTTCCATGGGCCCAACTCAGCAGAATCAGGTGTGACCCCTACAGAGTTTGGACTATGAACTGGCACTGACATTCTCTACGCTCAGTGACCACTTCACACAATGGATTCAACTGTGTAATTGTGCTTAGCTGTCCCAGATTAACTCCATGTTTGCAGGAAGATCAAAATGCTTACTTTAAGAAGTTTGGTTTGCTTCCATTTCTGTCTTATCTGGGAGGCATTCATGCTTGGAATTTCCTGGGCTTTTCTTTTTTAAATCTCTTGTAGGGATTGGGAATGTGAGGGCAATAATAGGGAGTGAGATACTTTACCTTGTATTGTCCTTCTTTTTGAAAATAAAACAAAACAAACAATTTGCAATCATTCTTCACTCTCTTGGTGTCTTCTTGGCAAAGGCAATCCAGACCATTGGCATCTGAAAGGGGGTGATAGCATTCTTGCTTGCTCCCACCCCTAAATCTTAAGTTAGAACATGACCTAGAATTCCGGCTTTTACTGAGGCATAATTTACATATAGTCGAGAGCATATACCCAGAGTGTATAGCTTGACAAATATTTGTATTTGCATATACTTCTGCTTTGCTTACACCTTCAGTGTAAGGTGTAATGAAATACACTTGGTAGTGAAATATCTGCTCTGGGTTTTTCAAAGGACAGCTGTAAGAAAGGAGGGACGAGGTCGACATGCAGAGGGCTGGAAGGGTGGTGACATGATTCAAATCAAAAGGGTTTACTTTTGACGGTTTCACCCAGCCTGCACTTTAGGTGCAAGTTCTGGGAGAAATGCTGAAAGGCACGCTGCACTCTGCTCTCCCTGGGGACAGGCAGGAAACAGGGAGAGGTTTGAATGGGGTGGGGTGTTTCCACTTAATCATTACCACCTGCTGGCATCAATGAAAAACAAGTAATGCGTATCATCTGCGTGGCCCCTACGATGACGAGAAAGGAGGCCAGATTCTTAGTAAGAGTTATGATGAGATAGGTGACGGACAGAATACAAAACTGACAGGGGCGAACAGTGTGGCTTGTAGTTCAGCTTCTGTGTACCACTGCGTTTTGTGGCTGAAGGGTCCAAACTGCCCTGGCTATTTCAGAAACAATGTCAGGAGAGGAGAGGTTGTGTTCTCCAGCATCCCCAGTGGGTGTCTGGGACACGAGGCAGCCTGGAGGACAAATATATCCTTTCTCAAAATAGGAAGCCAACTATTTACTTATTCAAATAGTGCTGTAAAAGGGCTTTATAAGTTGAGTTGCGGCTCCTAAGCTTTGGACTGACCCCTAGACTTGTCTCAAAAGGCTTCTTCCAGAGGAAGGAAAGTTCTGAGGCAATCAGGGCAAGCACTGGCTCAAACAACAATTTAAATCAAGGAGAACCATTTCTGTCTACAAGTTGTGCCAGCCCTGGCAAACACCATCAAGACAGCTTCTGAAAAAAGATGACAATATTACCATTTAAGCCTGAATGGAAATAGCCTGGTTTCAAAATTCCTTTTATTAAGTTCTAAAAGTTGGATAAGCACAAAGAGTTACAGCATTAATGGGACCTTAAATAAAATTCATTTATTCAATCCATCCATTCCAAAATACTTATGGCATGAGATATGCTAATATTTATTAACTAGGGATGTGTAGTATGATTGCCTGGCTGCATTAAGGGGTCATTTGAGGTGCAAGGGCTTGAATTTAAAGTGAGAGCAGCCAGCGTGGTTGTGCGTTTTTTTCCAACCTTGCCTGGCTACAGGTCAGGGGCTAGGCAGGAGGAGAGTTGAAATTAACCGAGTTGTGGTTTTGCCAAGAGTGTGATGAAATGAGAGGGGGATGAGAGAGTTGAGGGTGTGCAAGGGAGTGACTAAGATGATTAACCATGGAATTTAAAAGTGAAATTTATTAAAAAAAATTTTTTTAATCAACACTAGCCTTGGACCCAGAAGACTTGCATTCCAACCCTAGCACTGCTGCTTGCTAGCTGGAGAACCCTAGGCAGGGCACACTGCCTTTCTGGGACTTGGTCTCTTCTACAAGGGGAGGAGGCTGAATCAGGAACGCTAGTGGTTGGAGGGTCTCTATAAATGTTGGTGGAATGAGTGATAGGAGGTCCCTTCCTTTTGCTGGAGATCTCAGGTCCATGATTCTTTCTGGGGCCAAGCCTTCCACAGCTGGGTTTCAGTGAGGAGAGAGAGCCGTGAAGTTGCCGATATTCAAAGGACTTGAAGAGACCTGCTTGCATACTTCCTTGGTCTCTGATTTTAGCCTCTGATTTTGCAGCTGGAAAGTGATTCCAAAGTAGGCAAACCTCACACTAAAGGCAAACAGTGGACTTTGGTTCTGAGCAAGCTTCAGATGGAGCACGGCAGAGAGACACTGGCCTGGGAGTTGGGGACTTTGATTCTACCCTGACTGTATAGCTGATCATCAGAAAAAGGGTGGGCAAGTCCTTCCCTCTCGTTGGGCCTCAGTTGCCACATCGTAAAATGAGTGCCTTTAAGTTCACTAAGCCTTTCTCTGGTTTCTTCATCTGTGTTGAGTCTCCCAGCTCCGGCAGCATCTTTTTGCGCTATTCAATTGCCAGGCTTGAAACTGGCATAGAGCTGGCAAGTTTATGGTTTTATACACCCTGAAACATACTCTGCAAATAAGTGATGAAGACATTAAGCACACTGCATAGAAACACCACGGTCTAGAACATGCAGAGGACTTTGGAACCATATGAGGAATGGAGAACACCTGTCCCTGAGCATAAGAGCAGCTGGACAAGTGACCACAGACCGTGGGAGAGCTGCAGGGGCTGGCAGTGCTGTGCGGCAGCTTTTCTCCATTGTGTGTGATAGTAGATAATTTGGGTGGGCAAAAAAATCATTAAAAAGAAACCAAAATCTCTAGTGAGAAAATCATTTTCAAGTATCTTTCAACCTTTCTGACTCCTTTAAGGAACCTGTTGTTATGCCAGGATGTTGAATAACTCTCTTATGCTCATTAATCTGCCCCTTCCTGACCTGCTCCCCTTTTGAAATGAAGAGAAGACATGTAGACATGCCCTTTCCCATCTTCGCATCCTTCAGGACTCAGCCCAGGGCTTGTTTTCTAGGAAGTCCTCCCTGACCACTGTCCCCCAGAGGGCCACGTAGGACCCCTCTTCTGAGGTCCTGAGTAAGCCTGTTTGGACCCTTACCCTACTGCCCTATGGTCGTGTGCTTATTGGCATCTACTCTGTAAGCCCCTCAAGGCCAGGGTCGGTATATTACTCATTTTTGCATCCTCAACAGATAGCTCCTGACACATGGTAGGTGTTTTTTTGGGGGTTGGGGCAGGGAGTAATGAATCAAGGTGTGGAGTGAATGAATGAATGCCTGTTGGTCCACGTAGGAGCAGGCGACTGGGTGGGCAATCTTACCAGCCGCCAAACTGAGCTCTTCCTTGTCACCACAGTGGCCATGGGGGCAGCCAGCACGTCCTGCTCCCCACCCCTTCCAGCCCATAGCAACACCCAGCTGTGGCTCCCAGCCTGTGGCCTGATGTATCTCACTTCTCTAGCAGTGGGCCCTGGTGCCAGCGGGTGCAGGCAGGAGGAACTGGGTGGGACAATCCTTCCTGCTGCTAAAGGCAAAGAACCCCAGCCCAGAGCTAAATCATATAAATCTACTAACAAAGGGCCTTAGTGGGGCTCAGTGTCCCTTGCCCCTTCTTCAACCATAAATCTCCAGGCTCGGGAAGGTAATTGCCCTCCCCTTGAAAAAGCTATAAAGAGCACAGCATATAAACTGCCAGTAAGGAGCACCGGCTATAATATGCTTCTCTGGGTGGGGCCAGGACTGACTACCTGTCTTCTAAACACTGAGCTTTCCTCTGCCTGCTCCCTCCTGCTGCCTCTGCAGGGAGCTGTTGGAGGCTGCAGGGCTGGGTTGCATGTGACGGGGATGTTCGAGAAGCACTTGCCTGGAGATTGCCAGGCTCCTCTCTGCTGCTCTGCCCACTTGACTTTTTTTTTTAATTCCATTTTATTGAGATATATTTACATACCATACAGTCATCCATGGTGTACAATCAGCTGTTCACAATATCTTCATATAGTTGTGCATTCATCATTCCAATCTATTTTTCAACATTTTCCTTATACCAGGAAGAATAAAAATAGGAATAAAAAATAAAAATAAAAAAGAACACCCAAATCATCCCCCTCATCCCATCCTATTTTTCATTTAGTTTTTGTCCCCATTTTTCTACTCATCTATCCATACACAGGATAAAGGGAGTGTGATCCACAAGGCTTTCACAATCACACTGTTACCCCATGTAAGCTACACAGTTACACAATCATTGCAGTTTAATAGTTTCAGGTATTTACCTCTAGCTATTCCAATACACTAAAACCTAAAGTGTTGTCTATATAGTGCATAAGAATGTCCACCAGAGTGACCTCTCGACTCCATCTGGAATCTCTCAGCCACTGAAACTTTGTTTCGTTTCATTTTGCATACCCCTTTGGGATGTTCTCAATCCCATGATGTCGGGTCCAGATTCATCCCCAGGAGTCATATCCTGCGTTGCCAGGGAGATTTACACCCCTGGGAGTCAGGTCCCACGTACGGGGGAGGGCAGTGAGTTCACCTGCTGAGTTGGGTTAGAGAGAGAGAGAGGCCACATCTGAGCAACAAAGAGGTACTCAGGGGGAGACTCTTAGGCTCAATCACAAGCAGACTTAGCCTCTCCTCTGCAGTAACAAGCTTCACAATGCCCACTTGACTTTTAAAGTGATGTCTTTTCACATGAAGGGGACATCTCTGTCAGGAGATGGAGGGAGTCTGCTGTCAACTCTGAGCCTGATAGTGACTCACTTCACTTCTCTTGTTCTTGGCTTCCTTCGTGATAAAGGGAGGGAACTGGGGGCACTGGACAGTCCTGCAGCTGCTTTCAGATCTAACGTCACAGCTCACCCCACCTGAGAGCAAAGCTGCAAGAAGATTTTTCTTCTAGTACCTGAATTATCAGGAAAACCATAGCTGGGAAGACAGGAGAAAAACAGTAAGGAAACAACTTGAAAATTACTCTGCGCTGTCAGTTCTTCTATAGCTGGCCTGGCATGCTCATGGTAAGACAACAGTTTAGGGGGCACAGCACTGGAGGAAGGAGTCTCCAGGACCTGAATTCAATCCCTGCTCTGCCACTGACTGGCAGTGTCACCTGGGGCAAGTCATTTCCCTCTGTAAGCCTCAGTTTGCTCATCTGTAAAATGGAGGATATTCGATTCTTTCCAAACTCATTCAACAGACCCTGCCCGCCAGGTGCCTGGCACAGGGCTAGGTGGGGAGACAGGTGAATAAGATGCTGCCAACTCTCAGGGAGCACCTGGCCTGGTAGTGGGACAGACAAGTAAACAGGCAAGTATAGTGTGCTGAGCAATATGATAATGATAATAGCTAACATTCATTTGGGTTTTCCTAGCGCTAGGCCCTGTTTTAGGGGCTTGGCATGCAACATTTCATTGAATCTTGGAATCTTCCAAGGAACCCAGAAGAGGAGATGCGTGCATGGCGGTTGAGTCCTGAAGGGTGCATGGGAACTGGTCAGGTGGGGCAGGAAGGCTGGGGGACTG
Source organism: Bradypus variegatus (assembly GCA_004027775.1). Lineage (NCBI taxonomy): Eukaryota > Metazoa > Chordata > Mammalia > Pilosa > Bradypodidae > Bradypus > Bradypus variegatus. Next base: position 7,016 of record PVKY010006889.1, on the reverse strand, counting down.
ATGGCCTGAACAACACCCACACCCTGGAGCTTGGGGATTCTGGTGACTGCAAGTGGGTCCCAGGCTGGTGCCCAGAGTGGGGATTGGGGTGGGGAGGGGTTGTGGTAGATGGTGGAGAGGTTGGGGAAGGTGTCATCAGACATGAAGGGTCTCGTAAGCCCCTGAAGGAGCTGATAAGGAGTTGCCAAGGATCAGATTGTCTCTTGGGAAAGATCCCTCGGGCCTGGCAGTTAGCAGTTTGGAGAATGGGTTGAGCAGGTAAGAAAGGAAGCAGGAAACCTAACACATCTGCTACTGCCATAGGGACCTCTTGGAGGATGTGATGGCAGTTTTAGAAAAGAGGTAAAAGGCCAGTGCTCAGTAGGGGCCTGGCTATCAGAAGGGCCTAATGGCAGAGTCGGTGATTGCTGGGCAGCCTCCTGAAAACCCCAAGCCCGGTGGCTGTCTGGGCCCCGGCATCAGCCTGCAGGGCTGTGGCTCCAAGAGGCAGCCAGAGCAAGGCCACTGCACTCACACCTCCCTGCAAAGCGGCCGCTGACCCACCCCTGGGAGTAACCCAGAGGCAGAGAGATGGCTGGGCCCGGCCTGGGGGGAAGGTCTATAGCTTTATAGAGAAGATACTTATGGACAAATGGGAAAAACCTCCTCCCTTCCTCTTATGGCATTTATTTAGTTCCCGAAATAAAATAGTCAGCACATAAAGGCCCGTAGAGAACCTACAATCCCCTCCTCTGCCATGCTATTTGGAGAGAGTAACCATGATTGGAAGTACACAATCTGTGTGCATTAAATGAACAGTTCATCTATATTTTAACAATCAAGATGAATGAACAAAACTGCCTTTGTGAATTCAAAGTGGTAGCTTCTTTTTAGCCACCACAAAGGTCCTGGCACTGCAGGATTCTGCTGTGGATGTAAAAAGAGCTTTCAACAAGCATAGTTGAGCAACTAATGCACACAGGAGGGGATGGAGGCTCCAGGGGAAGGAGGCAGGGCCTCTGTCTTATGGAGGGGCCGTGAGTCACATGCACAAATCACCTGGATCTCTCTAAGCCTTATTTTTTCTACTGTGTAATGGGATAATACTATCTACTTCATAGAATGTTGGGAAGAATAGAGATAATCTATGCAAAAAACATAACAGAGTGCCTTAAATTGTGGCTATTCTGATCTAATTTGGTCTTTACAATGGTGAGTGAGTAGATATTAGTATCCCAGGACCACAGACAAGGAAACAGGCTCAGAGGGAGAGGTAGGGTCCTGCAGTAGAAAGTGTGTGGGGTTTGCAGGTAAGTCTACCTGGGCTCAGATCCTGGCTTTGCACCTTACTAGCTGTGTGATCTTAGGCAAGTTACTTAACCTCTCTGAACCTCACTTTATTCTGTCAAATGGCAATAATATAATGCACCTCAGCGGGTTGTTGAGAAAATTACATTAGATAATATAGATGAGGAGCCAAGAACAATGCTTCAGCACATAATAGGTACCTAACAGTTAAGAATCACTAGACAGGTAAATTCATCACCCAAAGCCACAGAGCTAGATTCAAATCCAGGTCTGACTGACTCCAGAGTCCCAGCTCTTCCCACCATGGCCCCCTGTTGTCTGGACTGATGACTTGTTGAGGGGAGGACGGTGGCACATCAGCTTCTAGGGGAGTGTCAGCCATTTACAAGGAAAAGCAGGCCCAATTCTTTCCATCTCTGAGCCTGAGACACCAGAAGTCAGGGACTTACCACTTATTAGCTTATTTTCCTTATAAGCATATTCAGGGCAGTGAGGATGCAGTTGCCATTAGCTCAACTGCTCTATCTTACTCAGGAGAACACATTTAAAATATGAAAACATTTTTTTTCCTTGCTACATCTTGCTAACTAGTTATCTTTGATCCAGGATGTATTTTAAGCTCAGGCACACTATCTGAATCTTGATTATGGTTGGCACACTTGCTTCTTTCCAAGAAAATTACAACAAAATTTCTGCATTAAAGTTCCTAATATAAAGGCTAACATTTTCTTTTGTTGTCTTTCCAACCTCTAAGGTCAGTCATCACAAACAAAACTTTAAGAAATATCCTCTACAGACATCCAACTAGAATGTCCAACAGGCAGTTGAACACATAGGACTCTAGTTCAGGGCTGAAGATGTTGATTGGGAGGTGGTGGGTAAAGCCGTTTGTATCAATGTAAGTAGCTTATTTGCAAAGTGGTCCCAGTGAACATTGACGGGAGAGGGGAAGAGACAACTGGGAAGAGCAGGCAGCACAGAAAGGGTGTGTTACCAAGTCAGTCACCGCTGCGGGCAACCCAGCCTAACCCCAACGAGGAGCTGGAACTCAGCAACTCTATCCAAAGATCTCCCTCGTCTCTCCCACAAAATGGGATCAGACCCTTTGTTTAAACCCCAAATTTCTCTGCGTCTTCAACTCTTGATGACTCTTTCCCACTTCCTCCAAAAGCCCACTCTCCACTGACTCCTCTCCTTTTGTCTCGACTCCGTCCACGGCTCTGTACAATTTCCCCCTTCTCCCTCTTGTGCATTAAGGCACTGGTGCTTTTCCCAGAGGACATTCCCTCAAGCTCCTGATGCACCGTGTGCCCACCCTTCAGGCGCAATTACGTCACAACTCACTTCTAAAACGATATCATCCCTAAAAAAATGAGGATAAGAATATCCTCATAGGAGAGTTGTGGTAAGGATTAGAGGTAAGTAAAATGTTTAGCACAGAATCTGGTATAACATAGAGACAATACCTGGTAGGCACTCACACTGTCACCAAGCTTAATTATCCTGCAACCCACAGCTGGTAAGAAACAGAAAATTACAAGAAAGAGGGCTGTTAGAGGCAGGTGCCGAAAACCTGCAAGAATTGACAACTGACAACTGACAGTAAGGAAACAGAAAAGTTCCAAAAGACACAAGAACACAAAAAGTGTACAAAAAATGTAAATGTAGATACTAAATGCTCAGTACAATTAGCTACATCAATATTGCCAAGGAAAAGGTGACATCCAAGCCCCATCCAGACAGGGAGCCCAGGGCAGAGCCTGTCTCGTCTGGCTGGTCAGCTGGCTCCTGAACTTCCGGCTAAGGCCCAATAATTAGACAAGGGAAGAACAGTGGGACAAGCAGACCTACATGAATACAGGAATGTACTAAATGAGCAAAGAGGCACTTCAAACCCATGGGGAAAGGGTAGTTTGCTTATTAAATCAGTGGTGCAGAGACAACTGGCGAATTGCTTGGGAAGTCATAGTTACATTTCTGCCTCACATCACACATCAAAATATAATTCTAACGTATATTAGCAAGTTATATATAAATAAAAAAGAATTGGAAAATGGCATCCAACAATAGAGAATTGGTTAGATGAAGTATGATCTAGTCATTAAAGTCATGTTTTAAAAGAAACATACTTGGAGGATGTGTAAGTCTGCATGTATAGTGTATACTCATGCTCACGTGTACGTGTATCATGAGAAAAAGTCAGGAAAAACACATTTTCAATCTATGCCAATAATCCTGACTATCTTGGGGTAGTAGAATAATTGGCAATTTTTACTTACCTATTTTTATTGTCTTGTTTTTTTTCAAATGTTCCACAGCAAAGATTAATTACCTTTATAATAGACAAACAGTATTAATTATAAAATTAAACTGTGCTGGTTCTAATATTAAAATAATTTTACTGGAGTAAAAGAAAGTGAAAACTAATTCGAGAAATGCCCCCTCCACAGAGACAGGGCGTCCACTTGGCCAAGCAGCTCTTCTTTGGCCTGATACTCCACCATGAAACAAACATGAATTTATAAACTCTTCTGGAAACTGATGCCTTGTGCAGCCTGTAGTTCTCTGGAGAGGAAGCCCACTGCCTGAGCCCTGGAAAGCTGCTCCCAGTGTTTCACAGGATAGTTCAAGACTGGCCCAGGGGATTTAAGCTCCATTTCCAGGGAAGAAAATTTAAGTTAATGGCTACTCTTTACTCAATTAAAATTTCTCTCCTATAAAATTTTCTTAAGCTTTTGATGCCTGCAGTTACTCTGGTATCTTAGAATTTAGTATGAGACTGTATCCAAATTAGTATTGATTGTATGTTTAATCATCTTAAGTTTAATACTTGATCATTTCAGGATGCATTGGTTCTCAAACAAATGAAGACAACAAAAGCTTTGGTCTACTGTTTTTCACAAGTTTTCCAGGTGATTCTGAAACACACCATCCTAAGACCCACTGTTGTTTTATTTTCTAAAAAAAGTGGATCTCAAACTTGACTGTAATTAGAATCACTTGTGCAGCTTTCAAGTCTCCCAGTGCTCAGACCATGCCTCAGACCACCTAACGCAGAATCTGGGAGTGTTAGCTGGTGCATCCCTAGTTTTTAACATCCCCCAGATGATTCCAATGTGCAGCCAGGTTTGAGAACCGTGTTCGAATGAGAGCAACCTGAGATCCAGGTGCTGCCGCCCCTGAGCCTGGAGAGCCACGGGAAGGCTGAAATCTGAATGATTTTGTGTAGTTTGTCTCCATCTGCTGGGCCACTCGACTACATTGCTCTAATTTACCTGTACAATTTAGGCGTCCACGACAGTGCCTCTTGTACTCTTGAGAATGTTTGCAAAAAGAATGAAAGAGAACCAAGAAGAGTTGAAATTGTAAAGTAATAAAAATAGCTATAAAACATGTTCTTGTAGATAACAGGAGAGTTATAAAATGATTTCATGGCCTGCAAGCATGAAGATCATAAAAATGTAAGGATCAAATCTTTCATTTAATGATTGATTCTCATCCAAGAAAATAGGGGCATGCCTCTCTGGGAGTCATATTAGAGTTTCTGGTACATGTGTATAGTAGCTGGGGGACGGGAGAATATTTGACTTTAAATTTAGCATTTCAGTTATTATATGACAGGGCATTTTTAATTGAGACTGAGTTGGTGACTTTAAAAGATACTATGATTTTTAAAATTATCTAAATGTGACCACAAAAGTCTTGGAACTATCTGAGTTTTCATCCAGGGGCAGGGGAAATTCCTTCACAGAATACATTTTAGGGATACAGTGGAGATTAAAAAAATAAAAATCTGACTGCTTCCCATGAGCCCTACTGGCAACCAATCACCACGATCATAACAGATATCATGGTCACCGTGTGGGACGCTGGGCGGACAGCAGAAGCAAGGCCCAGCCACTCACACCGTGTGCTGATCAACACTGAGTCTGGACAATTCTTTCGTTATTTGAAGGAGAGTAAAGAAGAAAACTAAGAATTTTAGTGAAAGCAGTTTAGCATCATAGTGATTAAAGACATGGCTTTTGGAACCCACGAGAACTGAGTTCAAATTATCTTTGTCACTTATGAAACTTACAATCTTGGGCAAGATAACCTCTCAACTTTAGTTTCCTTATCTGTGCAATAGAATTAATAATCCTTACTTCCCATGTTTGTTGCAATGAATAAATGAGATAATACATGTAAAGCATTGTGAATGTCTTTATTTTACATAAAAAATCAAGTTGGTTATTGCTGATATTTAGAAGAGCTGCTAATTTTGGCATATTTATTTTGTAATCAGCTGGGCTGCCTTATAGAACTTTTTATTAATTCTGTTATCTTCTGAGTTGATTTTCTTTGTTTTCTACAAATAATGATTTGCAGGTTCAGTATCTCAGACTGGTTATCTGCAAATAATGATAATTTGGAACCTCTTTTCTAAAATTTTGAAAATACTTTTTGTTTATTTAATTCCAGAGGCAATTAATTCCAGCATGATGTTAGATGATAGTGGCAAAACCAAGCTTGGTTGTCTTGGTTCTGACTTTCTTAGGAATGCCTCTAATTTGCTGCTAAAATAGATATATTTTCTGATAGACATATTTTATTATGTTAGTGAAATATCTTCTCATTTTTTAAAATCTTTTTGATCAGAAAAGGACATCAAATTTTATCAAATTTTCTTGCAGCATCCCAAAAGATGACTGTTTGGTTTTTCTTATTTGACCTATTAATTGTGACAATTTATTAATAGAACTTCTAATACAAAAGATATCTGCCTTCCTACAATAAATACTAGTTGGTCCTGGAGTAGTCTATAGCACAATAATTCTCAAGGAGAGGCTTTTTCATATTACACAAGTGCTCTGATATTGAACTATGCCTCAGGGAGGTAGTACCACAACGTTCTCCCTCCCTCCATTAGTCTAGTAAGAAATAAGTTCCTGCTTTCGATTGCGGTGTGCTGCATTCCGCAGGTGTGTTGTACAGAAATGGCAAATGGATCCTCGCTGTGTGAGACGTTGGCCCCAGCGCTAATACAATCTCCTTGTCCACTGGAGCTGAGGGCCCTCTTAGGTTAGGCTTGAAGACTCGAGGTTACATTAGAAGCAGACAGAGAACCTTCCCCCCAAGATCCACTCCAATGATCTTTCTCCAGGGATGAGGAGGCAGAGACATTCAAGCTCAAGAACACCAAAGAAAAGAGAGACAAGAGGCATTAACTGTGAGCATCTCCTCTAGGCCAGCTCCCAGCCAGATGCTATATACCCATTATATGACGTACTCCTGAAACAACCCTGAGGTATCATTACCCCCTTTTACAGATAAGTGGTCAAGTAACTTGCCCAGAAGTTATTAAGTAGCAGTGATGTCCTTTAAAAGCCTGGCCTAATTCCAAGGCTTGTGCAAGCTGGATCTGTCATTGCTGAAGACTGGCTCTAAGGGGTGGGCATGAGGCAGAATTGGGGAAGATGTTACTACTCTCCTGTTCAGTGTATGGCCTCTTACACTTCCTTCCCTTCCCTGTGAGGGTGTGCAGGGGCAAGGCAAAGGGATGCTTCTGGAAGGATAGAGTCCTGGGGTAGCGTCTCTCTTACACTACTTAAATCAGGTTCCTGAGGTGTCCTAGCTAACACCTCACCTAACAGTACAGTCAGGAGACTGTAACTGTTTTAACTATCACAAATGCTCATGGGGTGTTGACTTGATGGTATTTTGTCTAGTGGCTTGACTTCTCCAGGAAA
>PVKY010006888.1:0-15514 GCA_004027775.1 Bradypus variegatus | reverse complement strand
GGGTGTCTGCCCCCTCAGACTTCCCTAAACCACACAAGGCAAATCAGCAGCCTCGGTCAGCAACCTCAGCTCCTCTCTTGCTGTTTCTAAAATTGACATTTAATGGTTTTCTGCTTTCGGAACTCATACCTGCTCTTGAAAAAAGTTGTGGGAGCACATAAGGCAAGCAATGAGAGTTCCCTGCCATCCCGCCCCCCAAGAGACGCCCACGGCCTCTCCCGGACATGGCCTCCTGGAGTCCCTTCCGGGGCTGGGCTGATCTTGCGCGGCTGCTGTGCCTTTTCCTGCTCCGGCTGAGAGCCTGGGGCCCGGGCTGTGCCGGGAGGAGGCAGTGTGGCTGCTCAGGAGGCCGCGGGTGCTTCTGGGAAATCAGGGCTGTGGTCATGGGCATGGACACCTCACAGGACTAGAGGGGCCTCTCAGGTGTCCACGGTTCAAGGGGGGCTCAGAAAGGCTTTTTCAAGGACCAGAGGCCTGGGGAAGGGTCTGAGAAGCCCGGGGGGGCTCTGGGCGCTGGGGTGGCAGTGAGCAGGCTGGTGGGGAGAGGGGACAGGGCTGTGAGGCGCTCCCCTACCACTCGGCCACCACAGCGGCCCCTGCTCTCACGAGTGGGCCCGGCACACTCCTTGCACATGTATGTCTTCCTCACCTTAGCACACTGTGTGCACGTGGGTGTGCGAAGGGGGCAGCTGAGACACGTATGGAAGGTGGGGTCCTTCTTTGCGCCCTCCACCATCTCACCTGGACTAAACAGCTCCTAAGGCCTGGCCCGGGGACCCAAGGTTTTCCTGCTGACCCAGCTGCTCCCCCTGGGCTGTCCCTGGGACATGGGGCCCCTTGCCTGGCTGGGGGGTTCCTGCACAGCTTTGCCTGGGCTGCGGCCCTGAGACCCGGCTGCTGCCTCTGGGCTCAGGTGCATCGGGCAGGGTGCCCTGGGGTTCTTGTGGCTCCTCCTTGCTGGGCTGCACCGAGGGGTCCTTAGCGGTGGAAGAGGCGCTGCTGGGGAAACGGAAGGACAACAGGAACAGTGCCGGAAGCCGTGAGGTACTGAGGGAGATGCCTTGTTCTGAGGGTGTGGTTCACCTTTGCCCCAGGAAAAGGGACAGAGACAGCCGGCAGCACTCCCCCTGTGGCCCCTGGGTGAGCCAGTGGGGGCCCCAACCACAGAAAGGGGATACCACTAGCAGAGTGGGCCTCTTCCAGAAGAGGTGAGGCTGCTGCTCTGGTTTACTGGGGATGGGCGGGGGGCCCAGTCTCCACACCCAACACTGGCCAGCGTCCTGGCCTCCGCAGAGGGGCAGCCAGGAGCCTCTGTGCCCCGACCCTCTGCCCCGAGGGCAGCCGCGCCCTCCTACCTGGGCAGCTATGTCTGGAGGGCAGGTGAGCCAGGCTCTCTCCCCTCGGTTCCACTGAGCACAGCAGCGAGCGGGGGCCGGGGCTCCTGGCAGGAGCGAGGGGCTGCTTCTTACCCAGCCTTGGCTTCTCTGTGGTCCCGGGACCCCAGGGCAGGCCCAGGTCCTGGGAACCGAGACGCCACACGGTTTTCCAACCCCCTGACCCCAAGGAACACCTGTGGCCCTGCACAGCGGACACGGCTCTTCGACCCCCTGAGCCTCTGCCTCCGTCTGTCCTCCGGCAGCTGACCCCACGCAGCGCTCGGGCCTGGTCACCCGGGGTGGCGCCCCCCTCGGGGTCCTAGTACAGCCGCTGCCCAGCCATGCCACTGCCCTTTCAGCTCAGCCCAGGGTCGCTCGCGCCCTCCAGCCCCCCCACTTCCTCTGCTCCCTTGTCGCTTTCTTTCTGGTAACCACAGTTCTGCCCCAGGGCCTTGGAGAGCGTCCTGCAAACCCCCACGTGAGGTTCCGCTTCCAGTGCCTGCCCCTGGCCCATGAGGCCTCTCTTGACCTGAAGCAGGGCTCAGTGAGCTTTTCTGTAAAGGGCCCGGGGTTAAATACTTCAGACTCTGCAGGCCGCGCGGTCTCTCGCCACGACTGAACTCGGGCCTTGTGGCGCCAATGCAGCCACGGGCAACTGTGAACGCACAGGCGAGGCTGGGTGCCAGGAAAGCCTGATCGGTGACGCAGGCCGTGGCGTCTTCCCTGGGCTGGATGGTGCCTTGCTCTCTAGCTGAACTTCTCCCGCTTCCACCCATGGAAACCCTTGCTGGCCCTGGACCTGGCTCCTCTTGTCACTGTGGCTCCCTTTGACAGGCTTGCTCGGCTCCAGCCGCCCTCTGAGTCCTCTGTGGCTGCCCTTCCTGGACTGATGTTGGTGTCCATCCCTTCTCTAGTCCTCTGCTCTGGCTGCCTTGCCCGTGGCACTTCCCTCAGTGGTCTGCAGTGCACTTACCTGCCTGCCCCATGGGACCCTGTGCCCTCTCAGGGTGGAAACCCTCTCACGGGCTTTTCTGTCCCTGGCACCGCATGGTCACTTGTGGGCAGGAGTCTGACTTTCCCGAGTGGTTGCCCCATGCGGGGCAGGTGCGGTGGGGGAGACAAAGGCCACAGGGCTCACAGTGCCGGAGCCGGGGGCAGAGCTTCTGGGGTGCTGAGAACCCTGAGGCACGAGCCCAGCCTTTGTTTCTTCACAGGATTTCTGACTCCCATCAGGGCTCAGAAGGTGTTGGCACCACCCCGGGGTCTCCCGGTGTAAAGGCTGCCAGTCCTGGGCCTCCCGCCACTTCCCCGGTGAGCCTGGGCCACGAGGCCTCTCCAGAGGTTGGTGTGCTTCCTGGCCAGCTCCCACCGCCAAGGTCAGGGTGCGTCCTCCGAATCCCTCCCCACTCACCCGCTCCCCTCCCGCAGGAGAACCTCATGCTCTCCATCCTGCCCAAGCACGTGGCGGACGAGATGCTGAAGGACATGAAGAAAGACGAGAGCCAGAAGGACCAGCAGCAGTTCAACACCATGTACATGTACCGGCACGAGAACGTCAGGTGTGCCCAGGGACTGGGCTCTGGGGTCTCCGAGCACCGTGGGGTCCGTGGCTCTCCACAGGGACTGGAAGCATGACCGTCCCCTCCGTGCGAGCCTCAGCTCCTTCACTGGCCCCTTGTCGCCCGCGGCAGAAGCTGTCACCACAGGCAGTGTGGGAGTGCAGAGTGGTGCTTTGGGCCACCTCCAGCTCCCTTCACCTCCTGAACGCCTCTGTTTCTGGAGGAAAACCCAGAGCAGGGAACGGGCTTCTGTGAGCTCACCCAGCCATTCGGGGCCAGCATTGCAGCTGCACTCTTGACCCCTGCTTCTAAAACCCGTGCTCCTTCCAGGAAGGAGGCGGTGGTCCCGGGTCCCTGAGGGAGCCGTGTGGAGGGAAGGCCCGGGAGGAGCTGCGCTGTCAGCTCGGGGCTCACCTGTGGCGTCCGACCCTGGCTGCCGGGGGGCAGGGCAGGAGCCAGCCCGGGCTCAGGCTGCCCGCCGGGGGCCTCACCTGCCATGCCCGTCTCTCCCCTGGCAGCATCCTCTTTGCGGACATCGTGGGCTTCACCCAGCTGTCTTCTACCTGCAGTGCCCAGGAGCTCGTGAAGCTGCTCAACGAGCTCTTCGCCCGCTTTGACAAGCTGGCAGCGGTGAGTACCCCCACGCGCACCGGCTCTCAGGGTGGGGGCACCCCGGTGCCCCGTCACGGGCCCTCCCTGGCTGCCATCGTTTCCTCCCACCCGTCCTCTCCTCCACGCCGAGGGAGGGGGCTCGGAGACCACAGTCCTTGCTCTCCCCTTCCAGAAATACCACCAGCTGCGGATAAAGATCCTGGGCGACTGCTACTACTGTATCTGCGGGCTGCCCGACTACCGCGAGGACCACGCTGTCTGCTCCATCCTCATGGGGCTCGCCATGGTCGAGGCCATCTCGTGAGTGGGTTCCCGGGGTCTCCGGGGCTCATGGTCCCGACATGGGAGCGTGGAAGCTGCAGGCTGCCGGTGTGGGGCTGCCAGGCGGCCGGACGTCCCAGGGCCCCTGTTGGGGGCATCCGGGCTGCTGGGTGGCCCAGGCCCTGGCTTGGGCAGCAGGGACACAGCTGACCTTCCCCACCACCGTGGGAAGCAGCAGGGCTCCTTCTCCAGCCTCTTTCTGGTGGTGGCCCTGGTGGAAAGCGCCTCACCCCGCCTCATGTTGGCTGGAGGCCGGGATATTTTTTCCTCTGATGTCCTCCCGTCTCCTTCTCTTGCCTTTTTCTCACTGTGATCCCCAAGGTAGGTTCATTCAGGCATTACCTAGAGTCAAAGGACATGAGGGTCCTGGGACATGTGACGAGGGTGGCAGAGGTGGGACTGGAGCCACTCTCTGCTCCCGGCCCAGGATCCTGCCCTGACTCCTGCGAGCTGAGGATGTTCTGCTGTCTTCCTCGTGCTCCTCCCCAGTGTTGTCACTGTACTGGGTGGGCCTGGGCCCCTGGAAGGGAGGAGGGTCCTCTTAGTGATGGACCCTGGGAGAAAGCAGGCACCCAGGCAGAAGGGAAGCTCCTCGCCAGGGACAGGGCAGTCGGGCACGGCCCTCAGCAGCCCGAGGCACTGGCTCCGCGTTTTAGCTTCTGTCAGTCACCCGCCCCTGGGATCTCTGCATGGAAGGAAACAGAAGCTGCCTTTACCCCAGAGGGCAGCAGTTCAGGTTTAGAAACTTCAGCCTCACTCCACTCCCCACCCAGCAAGTTTCTGAATTTCCTGTTTGTTGCTTCCTGGAGCTCTTGCTGTTTTGTTCACCTGTGTCCATGGCCCCGTAAGACGGGGGCTGCCTGAGTGACAGGGAGTGAACGCAGGGAGAACTGGAGGTCTCGGGAAGCCCCCGCTCTGCTCACTGACCTCTCCCAGAGAGCTCTGGCCTTGGGTTGCCATCTGCCCACAGCCCGGCTGGGCCCAGCCTGCTCCACCCTTGGCCAATGGCTGTGGGCATGGCCGGCAGGCACCCCTCGGCCCAAAACTCCCGCCCCGTGGCCCTGTGCAGGGCCCTGCCCTGACCCTCCCTTCCACGTGTCCCTGGCAGGTATGTGCGGGAGAAGACGAAGACCGGGGTGGACATGCGCGTGGGGGTGCACACAGGCACCGTGCTGGGCGGTGTCCTGGGCCAGAAGCGCTGGCAGTACGACGTGTGGTCCACCGATGTCACTGTGGCCAACAAGATGGAGGCTGGCGGCATCCCTGGGTGAGCGCCTTCCAGGGCAGGCGGGAGGGCAGGGCTGGGACGGCGAGAAGGGCTTCCACCCGAGAGCAGCGTTCCGACCTCCTGCCCTGCAGAGCCTGCTCCCTGCCCCTGGGGCTGTTGTCTGTCCTCCCTTCCCCGATGCAGGGGACCAGGCTCTGCTGAGGCCATGGCCACAGCTGCCTCAGTATCCTGAGGCTGACGGGACTAGTGACAGGCATGGCATGTGGCTCCAAGAGCACGTGCACTTCTTATCTGCTCCCTCACAGGAGACACAAGTGGGTCCAGCGAGCAGACCCTGCCCTGGCCCCAAGGGTGAGCCTGGCCTGGGCTGACGTTGACGCCAGTTGAAACCTTTTCCACTGGGGGTGGGAGTCCCTGCAGAGGCATTTAGGGTTCTGACCCTCTGGGGCCTCCTCTGAGATGGGGTTTATTCCCCCTCAGAGCAGGAGCTGCAGCGAGACTCACGCACGGTGGTCGTCCCTTACAACTTTAGAGTTCCAAGCGGAACTTACATTCTGTGTCTCATCTGGTGCTCTCATCGGCCCTGTGAGGGAGACGTTTTCTGTTTTGTGGATCTTACGATGCGGCCAGGGAGGTGCAGCGGTGTGTTCCCCACAGCGGGTAGTGGCGGCACTGTCCAGTCTGGGCTGGGTGCAGGCCACCCCTGCAGCCCACGCTGAGGCCCCCCCTGCCCCCCAGGCGTGTGCACATCTCCCAGAGCACCCTGGACTGCCTGAGGGGAGAGTTTGATGTGGAGCCGGGTGATGGGGGCAGCCGCTGCGACTACCTGGAAGAGAAGGGCATTGAAACCTACCTTGTCATTGCGTCCGGGCCTGAAGTGAAGAAAACAGCCACCCAGAACGGCCTCAATGGCTTGGTGAGTCCTCCAAGTGCCCTTGGATTCAGGGGGGGAGAAGAGGTTAACAAGAGAGAGCTTGTGGGAGAGCTGGCGGGACTTGGAGAGGTGAGGGGCAGGGTGGTGCAAGCAGTGGTTGAGTGCCCTGCCCTGCAGCGGGGCCTTCTGTGAGAGGGAGCTGGTTTCAGGGGGAGTGGGGGAGTGTGAATTTTCAAGGGGCTAAAATTAAGGAGACTGGAGCATATCTCGAGACAACGCCCAGACGTCTGAGTGGCTCCCAGGGGTAGCTGGGTTGGAGGTGGGTGACGTGGACATCGGGAGACCATGAACAGAGGAGTGGGGGCTGTGTGCCCAAAGGGGGAGGACTCAGATGCACGTTTGCGGGAGGAGAACCAAGGCAGGGAAGGTTTCAAGAGTGGGAAAGGAAGAAGGAATGGGACAGAAAAAAACAAGCCCTGCCGTGTGCAAGGTTTCCTGGCATCTCTGCCGACCTCGGTGCACGCGCAGCTTCCTCAGGTCTCAGCGCCAACCACAAGCCTCCTGACGGCCTGTCGGGCGCTGCAGGAGCTGACCCTTTACTGTCCTCGCTGGATCAGGACGTTGTTTCCCTGCCCTGGGATCCATCACTTACACACCCTTCCTTCTTCTGGTCATGAACCCATCTAATGAGACTTAAAAATGAAGGTGGTGGTGGCTCTCATGGACGGCTGTCATGCGGGACAGGTCCACTAATTATGGCTAAAGCAAAGCCCAGGGTGGTGGGGCTGAGGAAGCTGGGGCCGGAGAGGCGACTTCTTATAGAGGTTTGTTTGTTTGTTTTCCTGATAAAATTTTAAACAGAAGCTAGACTTTTCTTCCCCAATGTGTGTGATGACTAGCAAATCAAACACATAAATGGAAGATTCATCTGTTCAGTAGATCTAATGATCACTATTTATTCAGTACTTCTCTGCCTCCATTACTTAACCTAACCCTTGTGACAGCCTGTGAGATGGGCTATTGTTAGATCTGCTTTTCAGCGGGGTAAACTGAGGCCTGGTGGAATTTGAAACTGAAGCCCGGGCTCCTTACCCAGCAGCCTCCCAGACATCTGTGGGTCCCTTCTGTGTGCAGAAAGCTGAGCTGACTTGGTGCTGGAAGGAATACAAGTTGTCTATGGCATGATCTCTACCCTTGAGTTACTGAAAGTTGCTAGGTGCTAAGTGTTAAAGAACAGTGCAAGGTTTCTGTACTATATGCAAAGTCTGAGCTACAGTAAGTGCTGTTCAGGAAACCAGACAGGTAGGAAACTGCCTTTCAGAGAAGGAGGAAATTTCCAGATGGAAAGTAAAACCCCATGAAGTAAGACTTAATCTGGCCACAAATGCTGGGAAAGTCACGAGTGGCATGGGTCATTCATGTTTTTATGAGTTCTGGATGCCAACCTTCAATGTATTCACCAGAACAAATTAAAAATTAATTTTTATGCCATTCTATAAAAGTTGACAGTAATTGAAGAAATCAACTACCTTTTGAGTGAAAGGAAACTTATTATTTACTGGTATGTAAAATTTTTAGTAAATTGAAAAATGCTATTAAAAATTACCCCCAAATTTGGTTTTCCTAGGGACCACCTTGGCGTCACAGCACGGCAAATATGTTTCCCTCCCGACACCACTCTCCCTCGTATTTTATGTTGTTTACATACTCTATGTAATAGCCCTGTGCACAGTCATTCGAGGCTGGAATTGTTCTGAGCTTGAGCCACATGTAAGGATTACAGATGAGGGAACGGAGGAAGGGAGAAGCTATCTGTGAAGTTATTGTGCTTGAGCCGTTATTAAATTTTCAGATTAACAAAAAAAATTTTTTTTTGAGTGTATTGACGAATCATTGCAACCCTGAGCAGCTAAGCTCTGGAAGGAACAGAGCCGCCGTGTTCCCCGCTGTGGCTGCCCCCTAGGGTGCCACCAACACGGAACAGGAGCACTGTCGAGAGGTGTTCACAGTACACGCATTCTTTTTCCTTCTTAAACGCTTCACCCAAGAAGTTGACACCATTTCTAATGGAAACACGGGCGTTATTTTCTTTTCAGACTTCTTTCACTGACAATTTCTTAGGGCCCCTTCCTGAAAAACGTACATCTCTACAAGAGGAAATGCCAGGTTGAAGCCCATTTGGACTTGAACACACGCTGTGTGCTCACTGCCTGCTGCCCTTGCCCTGCCCTGGTGACATCACCTGTAGCTGTCACTTTGAAAGGTGGAGCTGTGATGTGTCATTTGTTTAATCACTAGTGAGGCCGGCACTTCCCAGGTGGTGAATTTCTTCTGTGAACTGCAAGTTCACGCCTAACCCCTGACCTTGGTATTTCCCCGATTTGTGATGCTCTTGGTTAATTAGACCTTAACCCTCCATCACACGATTCCTCTCACGTTTATCAGGCACCGACCACCCGTGCTCCTTGCTGCTTTGCTAGCTGTCCCCTCTCTCAGCACTTAAAAGCTTAGCTGCTGTCGGTTACGCAGTTGTCCTAACTACGGGGCTGGGCAACCACCGTCAGCCCCCATGTGTGCAGCTAACCAGCTCAGCACTACAAGACAAACTTGAAATTATTTAGAAAAGCTCCAGTCCAAGACGGGCTGTGATCAAGCCATGAAAACAGGCCCTGAGCTCCAGCTGGAAGAGTTGAAGTGCACACACTATGGGGAAGGAGGAAAGGAAGGGATGAGTTATTATACGGAAGTGACATGGTTTCAGAAGTCTCTTCCCATGGATTAATTGAGAACAGCAATAGGGAGGACAGTTGGAGGAGAGTTAGCACAAGTCCCTTCAGACTGTTCAGAAGCTTGTGAGATGTTTCTCTGAAGCCTTTGTGGAGGGCCCTGGGACGCCTTCCTCTTTCTGTACCAAGCTCGTGCCTTATCTCACCTGCACTTACCAGGCTCAGCACTTTAAATGTCATCTTGGATGGATGAGATCTCCCAGGTTCAGAACTCCTGCCCCAGCAGCTCCCCGCACCTGACTTGCAGCACCTGGACATCTCCATCTGGATAGGCTGTAGGCTTCTCCGATGCACTCGCCCGAAGCCGGGCCTCGGAAACCTGCCCTTCCCGCAGGCATCTCAGTAACTGGCCACTCCACCCCGTCACCCTTGCCTCCTCCCTCTGCAATCTCTGTACAAGTTCTGTTGGCTCTACCTGCAAGACTGATCGTTAATCCCACCACCCGTCACACCCTCACTGCTGCCATGGCAGGCTGAGCTGCTATCATCTCGGGCCTGGGTTATCGCAGTGGTTTCCCCATCAGCCAAATCCCCCCACTGGTCGGCAACGGCAGGAAGACCCTACATGGTCTGGCTCCTGTCACCTCCCTGACGTCATCGTCCTGTTCCCCCTTTCACCTCCTCTGCTCCAGCAGCATTGGCCTCCCTGCTGCCACTCCAGTCCTCCGGGCACACACCTGTCCCAGGGCCTCTGCATGGGCTTGTCTTTCTGGAACCCTCCTCTCACAGCTGCTTGATTTGCTCCTTCAGGTCTTGACTGAAATGTCACCTTCCCTCCACCCTCACCAGCCATTCCTTCCCCTTTCTGACTTTATCTTTCTCATAGCCCTTACTGACTTCTCATGTGCTGTAGATTTTACTTGCTCATTTTGTTGCTACCTGCCCTTCCTAGTTAGTGTATAAGCTCCACAGGGTCAGGGTGTTTGTGTCTGTTCCCCCAGCACTTGGAGTGGTTCCTGCCCCCCAGCAGGTACACAGTAAATGCTTGTTAAAGCAAACGAATGGTTCCCCTCTGTTCAGCGCTTACCTTATTCTATCAAGGAAAAAGGATCATCGGGGACATTGGTTTGTGGAATTTATCAGACTTTTGGAAGGCACTTCACAGTCTCCATACCAAAAAAAAAAAAAAAAAGACCTCTGCAAAACACTGTGTCATCAGTAATTGTTGAGAAGTAGAAGTAGGAGCAACTGGGTCTTTCTCTGCTTAGAAAATTGTTAGTAGTAGAAATTGATACTGGAAAAATTACACTATTTTAAAATTAATGCTCTAGAGGAGGAAATTTCTAGATCTACGAGGCTTCCAAACTCTAGTGGGGAAATCCCGGAATGCCAGTGGACCAGCCGGGGTGGGGTGGGCAGCTGGCACATGGGGCCCTGACGGCCGCCCCTTCCCGCCACAGGCCCTGCTGAACGGAGCGCCCACCACCTCGAAGCCCAGCTCTCCTGCCCTCATTGAGACCAAGGAGCCCAACGGGGGCGCCCACCTCGGCTCCCCGTCAGAGCACCCTGAGGAGCAGGATGCTCAGGTATGTGCAGAGCTGAGGGCCAGGGTGTAGGCAGCAGGGTCCTGGGCCAGGGGTGGGACACCCGGCGATAGCCCGGGCTCTGCTCCTTTTTGGGTGTTAATCTTGGCCGCCCCACCCCCACCCCGGTTTCCTCATGGGTTACACGCGGGGGGTTGGGGGGTGGAGGGGGTTCTAAAGGGGATTGCACTCTGAGACCCTGCCTAGCTCTGATGTCCCAGAATCCTATAGATTTGAGGTCCGTGAGGTTATCTCTGGAAAGTTCTATAAGATCTGAGACTGTTTTGGAAGTGAGACTTCAGGGTTGGGTTTGCCACTCTGGGTAGGGGGGTTCCAACACCCCCTGAAAGCAAGGAATTAACATGCTGGCCCACCTACCAGAGGGCACAGGCCATCTGGAGAGCATCCAGAATGGCCATGACACGGCAGCTTCTCACCTGCATTCACTGATGACAGCAAATGCTGACGTTGGGTATGTCCTTTGCCTGGGCATCCTCCGTGGGCGGCTCTGCCAGGCTCGTGGGAGGGCAGCTCACCCTGGTATTGCAGACCTGATGCTGGGGTAGGAGGTAGATGGGGCTTAACATAAAGTGGGGTTTTCTTGAGCATGAAGGCATATGGTAAGTCTCTCTTAATGTGACTTTCTTGATAAAAAGTAGAAATAAAGACCTGATGTTATTTTCCAACAAGAAGGGCAGAGAACTGGCTTCAGCAGCCTGTGATTTTTCATGTCCTAACAGCCATTATCACCCAGCTCGGAGACAGACCAGCCCCATTTTGGAGAAAACAGGGTTGGGGGCCATGAGTGACGGGGTCAAATCGCCAGCCAGGGCCAAATCTGAGCTCAAGAACAGATCCATTCTTGGACCTGTACAGACGGCTCGAGTGTGCCCCGTCTCGATGATTATTTGGAACGGTGGCTGTGGATCACGTCCTGGGTTCACACTCCGGAGCTGCAGCTTTCCCTTTGTGACTGGGCATAAATGCCCCTTCCCCTTGTCAGCCTCCTGGCTGTGACAGCCTGTTCCTGCGTCTCCCACTGCTTTCCCCGCCTTTCTCCCTCACCTCCTGAACCACATGGGAGCCCCTTTAAGCCTGGCGAGCCCCAGACTGGGGTCGTTCACACCCGCGAGGGAGCCTCTGCCTCCGGCTGTGTACAAGCTCACTCCCCTCCACGGCGGGCTGGGCCAGGCCTGAGGGACCCCGCGGCTGTCCCACCCCCAGGGCTGCTCCCCCAGCACGGGCAGAGCTCCCCGGAGGGACCATAGGGCCAAGGACCTAGAGGTCCGGGGCAGTGGGGAAGGACCAGAGCTTTGGTCTCAGTCTGAGCGGGATGGGGCCACGTGGGAGTGCCAGGAAGACCCTTCCCTGAGAGTTTTAGTGCTAAAGGGTGAGTCCGCATCGTGGGAGCTCCCCCGCTCCTCCCCTCCGCCCACAGGAGGACAACCCCACCTTTCCCAACCCTCGCCGGAGGCTGCGGCTCCAGGACCTGGCTGACCGCGTGGTGGACGCCTCTGAGGACGAGCACGAGCTCAACCAGCTCCTCAGCGAGGCCCTGCTAGAGCGCGAGTCCGCCCAGATGTAAGTGCCGTGGGAGGCGGCCGCCCGGCGAGGGCGCAGCTGGTGGCGGGTGTCGTGGGTGCGGCTTGGCAGCCCTGCCCTGTGGCCACGGCGGGACATGCATCTGGGTCTCACGGGGCTTGTCTGGGCGCAGAGGGAAGAAGAGGAGCACCTTCCTGCTCTCCATGCGGTTCATGGACCCCGAGATGGAGACCCGCTACTCGGTGGAGAAGGAGAAGCAGAGCGGGGTCGCCTTCGGCTGCTCCTGCGTTGTCCTGCTGTGCACTGTCCTGGTTGAGACCCTCATCGACCCCTGGTGAGGGAGGGCAGGGCCGGGAGCTGACAGGACGCGGCCTTGTCCCCAGTGTGGTGAGCGGCCACAAGCCTTCCTGGCCACAGGACCGTGGGCACCTGAGCTGGAGCTGGGCTTTCCCCTGCCCCTCGCTGGAACAGCCTCGGTGCCCTCTCTGCATTCCCAGACGTGATTCTCTCCGCCCCTGGGTTCTGGGAGCAGCACTAGCATCAGTCTGGGCTCACGCTGGCTGAGAAAGCTGAGGGAGAGGTCCAGAAGGGTGGACAAGGAGACGTAGGGACCGAGGCACTATCCCAGCCTCCCTCACCAAGACTGAGCCTCTTTGGCTCATCTTGGTAAAGATGGATTCTAGGCCCTGAGCCCAGGCTGCCCTTCTGTCTTCCACGGCGGCAGATCCTCAGGGCAAGGAGGGTGTAAGACAGTCCTTGCCGCAGCTGCCGGGAAGCCCCAGGTGCAGGATGATGCCCTCCCTGCCTCCTGTGCCAGAAGCAGCTCTTCCTGCTCAGGAGTCCCCTGCCTTGGCCCCCCCCCCCAGGCTTGGGGCTCCCTCCCCTATTGGTTTTGTGGCTTCAGACAAGTCACGGGAAGGCTCTGGAACATCAGTTTTCTCATCTGTAAAAGGAGGGTGGTACCTGCCCTCGCTAACTCTCAAGATCATTGTGAGGATCAAATTCATTTCATTTCACAGATACTTCCTCATGGCCTACTTTGCCTGGTGGTAAAGGTCTGGGGAGGTGGCAGTGAACATACAGCAAGTTTCTATTCTCATAAAAATTACATTATTGGGGGGAAACATAGGTGTGAACAAATTATATATATATATATATATACACACACACACACACACACATTCTACAGATGAAAATAAAGCAAGGTGGGGGGTGGGTAGTGCTGGCCGTCAGTTTTTGTTTGCAGTTTCATTTAAGAGCAGGCCTGAAGGAGGCAAGTTGTGAGCTACATGACTATCCGGGAAAGCACGTTTCAGACACAGGTGCCGAGTGGGAGTGGGTCTGGCCTCTGGGGAAGGGGGAGGCGGCCATGCTGTGGGGACAGGTATCCAGGGAGAGCAGTAGAAGTTGAGGCAGAGAATTCATCCTCTTAAAAGGGGAAGCCACTGCAAGGGCTTGAGAAATCACCTGTTAGGATGTGTATTTTAACAAGGACCACTCATCTTGCAGACAGATTTGAGTGGCAAGAGTGGGAAGTAGTGATGCAGGCAGGCAACGGTGGTGCCTTGGGCCAGGCTGATGGCAGAGAAGATGATGATAAAGGGTTTTGGCTTCTGGATTCCGTCGGCTGGAGTCCCCCACTGACTCGGATTCTGAATATATTTTGACGAGAGGGCTGACGGATTGGTTGTGGGGTATGAAGGCGCGGAGTCAAGGATGCGTCCCCATTTTGCGATCTAAGCAGGTAAGAGGATGGGTTGCCATTAGCCAAGATGGAGAAGGATGGAGAGATTCGGGGAGACAACCTGGAGGAATCTGATTTGTGACTTGCTGAGTGTGAGATGCCTGCAGGATGTGAAGTGGCGTTGTCAAGAGGGCAGCTGAGAATGAATCTGGAGTGCTAGAGGGGGTAGGAGAGAGAAACTTGGGAGTCATCAGCACATAAGGTGTTGACAGCCGAGGGATTTGAGGTCATCAAGGGACAGTGAAGACTGAAAAGGGAAGTGGTTTGAGGACTAAGCTCTGGTGTGGCAGTGTTTCTAGATGGGAGAGACAGGAAAGAACCAGAGACTGAAAATATCCTGAAATACCAGTGACAGAATGCTTCAGGGAGGGCTCGGAAGTGACTGAGAATCGAACGCTCGGTTTTAGCCATGCGGAGGTTTTTGGTTCTCTTGGCAAGAGCTTTCAGTGGAGGGGCTGGAGTGAAAATCAAATGAACTGGATTTGAGCTTGGGGAGGATTTGGAAACAGCAAGTTTTTTGGAATTTATGAACAAAATGGATGTGGAAGGACCTTGCCAACTTCCAGCTCCGTGCAGTCATCAGTGGGCCACTCTGATCACCCACAGCAATAACAGACACCCTGTTCTATCCTCTCTCTTCTTCTTCCTACCTACAGAGCAGAATGCAACTTCCCAAGAGTCACTTTCCAAGTTTTTATTAGGCTCTGCCCAGGGCATCCATGAATCTTCCCCTGCCTGGGCACGGTCCCAGGCCTTGGCTCAGTTGCAGCCTTTCCAGTTAGCGCGTCTTTATCTTGTTCAGTGCAGCAGGCAGGAATGACTCCGTCACCACATGGAGCTTTCTGGGTATGGGCTGGTGCTTTGCTTGGAGGGCCTTCCCTTCCCCTGCCTCCTCTCCCCTCCTCACCCAGTCTCACCACTCCCTCCGGTCCCCTCCCCAACTGTCTCCTCTGTTCCAGGCTTATGACCAACTACATGACCTTTGTGGTGGGGGAGTTTCTGCTCCTGATGCTGACAGTCTGCTCGCTGGCTGCCATCTTTCCCCGGGTAAGAGCACTTTTCTTTTCGGCTCAAAAGCCAGCTGGGGTGAATGGCACACCCTGTGAAACTGGGTGTTGATGGAGTTGTGCTTCTCATCCAACTTTTACCGTCTTCTGTTAGGATGCCTCAGGATTGATGCATTCTTTCACGTGTTCTGTATTCAGTCACTGCTGAGCACCCACTCTGGGTAGGCTTGGCTGGGCTGTGGCGCTGGAGGGTGTGTCAGTAAGCTGGGGTCTAGATAAATGGAAGCGCAGCTGGACGGAGGGCTGGCCCAGACTGTGGAGGACCCAGCAAGCCAGCCTAAAGGCACCAGGGTGCCAGGCAGACTGATGAATATGACGTGGGAGAAGCAGTGCTTTAGTCAAGTTAATCTGGCAGGTGGCTTGCAGGTGACTGAGGACTTCGGTATACGGGCCCAGGAAGGGCAGGGGCAGCTGGCAGACAGCAGCCAACTGGTGTGACTGGCCCTGAACTGTTTCCTGAACTGGTTGTCTCTACCTGGAGCTTGCAGTCAGGTCCCTGCTAGCCAGTGCTGTGCAGCCTCCTGAGATGGCCACTCTGTCCCCCAGAAAGGGCTTTGCTACCTGGAGGCCCTACTTCACACACCTCAAGGGCCCCCTGTGCTCTCTTCCCAGCTCTGCAGTTCCATGTTACGTGCAGAACACTACTTTTTACGTTCCTGGGACTAGGGTATGGGAGCAACCGGAATTGTTAGTCTTCGTGTGGGAGAAAGGGCTGCCAAAGGCTCATGGCCCTTGACATTCTGTTCCTTCCTAGGCCTTTCCTAAGAAGCTTGTGGCCTTCTCGACTTGGATCGACCGGACCCGCTGGGCCAGGAATACTTGGGCCATGTTAGCCATCTTCATTCTGGTGATGGCAAACGTCGTGGACATGGTGAGCTTCTG